>JBBBDQ010001522.1:4047500-4249564 GCA_037127315.1 Ascarosepion bandense
TGAGTAATATTTGAAATCATACGGTGTGAATGTTAGAGTATCATAAGGAATAAATTTAATTGTGTGCAGCTGAAAGATTACACACCAAGACTAAAGAGTGATATCAGGTCACTCTACGCTGCTACTCGTATCCAGTGTTTGTAGGCACCTCGGTAATGCTTGGTAAATTAGCCTTGTGCCAATCACGTCCGAAGTCCTCACAATTTAAATATCAGAAGGTTAAAGGTTGGATGTTGAAATGTGAAAGGATAAAATATTTCGTATGTACATTAACGTAAAGATTTATTACCAGAATGACAAAATTGTAAGAAGAAAAATATAAGTGAAATTTCGTTAACTGAACACGATAACATATTTGTGAGAAGAAAAATGTTCATTGAGAAAATGCATGTAGTTTTGGAAGTAAAATTTTCCTAAGAGAAATATAAGTATTTAAAATGTCCCACAGAAGTTTAGAGTTCATCGTTGACAGTAATAAGTAGCTGGCTAAGTGTCCCTGCCGTATAGAGATAGTAGCAGAACCTGAAACCTTATGTTCCTTCTTCTGTGAGTAGGTTGGCGACAGGGTAAGAAAGAACAAATAAAGAAATTGTACTTAGCGCCAAGCAGTGTCCATATTGTTGTTTTTTTTTTGGGGGGGGGGTTTTTTTTTTTTGGCGGCGGCGTGGACCGAAAAAGAAAAAGAAAAGAAAGTTTGAAGAAGAGGTCGGCGAGACATGACCAAGTCAACTTGACGTTTCTTCCTTACACTCTGACTGAATCTGAAATGTTTTTGTTACATTGCCACAAGGTCCGTCAGTTAACCACTCCCATGTTGGACAATTTTGACCGGTCACGGAATGTCTTTAAGTAATGAATCTGGTCATATGACCGGATCCAAATGGCATTTTCTTCTTTATTTGTGAAAAAAAGAATTGACTGACGTCATATATAAATGTTTTATTTTAATCCAATCAGGATCCAGAATTTTGCATTTCACACTAACTTTTTCTTGGTCTGCGTTTTTCCAAAATGTTTTTAGTCTAATGAATCCACTTTTGAGGGTGTGCAATTTTACTTTGTATGTTTTAGTTTTAGTTCGTGGATGATATAGGCTTGGTATCCTATATGTTACTCAATATTATCCGCAACGTGATTGAGTTATCAGTGACTAAATCTTTTCTTTTGAATCTCTGTTTCTTGCTGAAAAGAATGGTATATATTTTTAATAAGTCTTTTTAAATGGTTAACACAGTTGGTTACGCTGGGCCCCATATGTATGCACTTATGCGACAACAGTTGGGATGAACGACATCGCAGAGCAGTTGGTTTGTTATAGTGAAGCCAGCGGTTGGGTTCCTTCCGGTCGAATCATCAGCCAAGAATCCACGACAAAATTGAGCATCCAAATGGTAAGACATTGCCTTTTGATTTAACCTGAAGATGAACGTGATCCACCTGATATATTTAGACAAGACACGCTACGCATGAATGCCTACCTCTTCAACCTTCAAACTACATACTAGTCATGCGTTTATGACCCTACGAACACACCCTATCATGGGGATGATAATGATGATGATTATTGAACTAACAATAAAAAATTTTAGAAGAAATTATCTGATTTTATGTGATGGAGCTGAAACGTTACACCCATTAAAGCAAGCAATACCTGTGAAAGAAAAATAACATAATGTGATTTTCCAAAGAACTATTTTCGACAACAAAGTATAAAAAGACTCAATTATGCTATAGTCCAGAGGTTCCCAACCGTTTTGCTGCGATTACCCCAAAATACAATTTCACTATTAACCATTACCCCAATGAGCAATTATATTTTCATACATCAAAAGCAAAGTTCATGGAAATTATTCAATACAATAGTACCAATCTATAATAATCAAAGGTATTATAGCCGTAACCTAGATATGATTCTTAATGTGAGTGTTGAGCTTGTATTGCCTGTGCAAGTTTATTAATTCTTGGCTTTGTGACTGAAAGGGCTATTCGAGGGTCGTTTGCCACGTTGATTCTGCTACGTTTCCTGGTCTTCGTTCCAAGGACAGTAGAAAAAGCTTGTTCACATAGATAAGTGGTTGAAAATCTTATGAGAATTTGTACTGCTCTAGAGGCTAGTGTTGGTATATCCTGCAGACGAGGGATCCAAAAGGTGTCTAGACCAGACTTGGTCTCAAACAAAAGCTTCTATGCATTGTTCGTTCCTGAGTGTGAGAAATTCTACAGCAGTCAACAGGAGTAGTTAACAGAAACTGTTGACAACTTCTACTAGTCAGGCAGCGTAATAATACATTCGGACTTATTTCTATAGTACTATTGATTAACACTTCCTTTGAATATCCTGTTTCTTATTATACTAATACACTGTTTTGAACTTACCACTTGTGTTCCGTATACTACTTTAGACACAAACCGGTCATTCCTGATTCCATAAGCGCCCAAATAGGTTTGTACGCCGATGACACCACAGTTCACTCTCGCCTCCTACAAAAATCTGGTGTAGGCGTCAAAGCTAACCTCGCAGCCGAGATTGAAAAAGACCTCCAATCCATATTGGACTGGGGTAAGAAATGGCTAGTAAATTTTAATGCTTCTAAAACGAAGCTACTCTCAATTAACCATCATCGACAATCTCACCTACCTCCCATTAGCATGGACCAGGCTTGCCTCCCAGAGAGTAAAACACTGCGCCTCCTTGGTCTCACACTTTCAGCGGACCTCAAATGGAATGACTATATCGAATCCATTGTTAAATCCGCTGCTATGAAAGTCGGTTCTCTGTGTAGGGCCCGGAAGTTTTTTCCGTCTGAATCTATCCTGCACATTTATAAATCTACCATCCGCCCGTGCATTGAATACTGCTTCCATATCTGGTCGGGTGCCCCTGCTGTTCTCCTCGGGCTTCTCGATAAGTTTCAGAGGAGGGACTGTAATGTGATAGATACCGACTTGGCAGACCGCCTGCAGTCTCTCTCCCACCGGCGCGACGTGGCTTCCCTGTGTCTCTTCTATAAATACTTTCACGGCTTCTGCTCCGATGAACTTAGATCACTAGTACCCCCTAAACACGAATTTGAACTAGATACTAGATTAGCAACTAGATCCCACCCTTTTACAGTGAAACCGATAAAATGCAGCTGTAACTTCTACTCCAACAATTTCTTTCCTCGCACTTCCCGACTGTGGAATTCTCTTCCAAACGATTGCTTCCCGGACGGCTACAATCTCCAGGAGTTTAAATGTAAGGTCAATAGACACCTCCTAACACACTAACCTGCTCCCATTCTATCAAACACTCTTCCCATCTGCCCAACCCTCATCGTCGCTATCCTTACTCATCTGTCACCTTCCTCCTGACATTCCCTGTCTAACCACTCCTTCTCTTTACCTTCCCTATGTAGCCCCATGCGCAATAGTGGCAGTGGAATGCCTTGCTTGGGGTTGAGATGATAAAAAAAAAATTACAATCTTGCGGCAAAATTTCATCACAACTCCACAACAAATTGGAGACGAAGGTCCACAACAGTTATTATTATCATTTTAATGTGTAAAAGACACATTTCCTTTTCTTTATAATTTCAGTCGTAGTGAGATGTAGACTAATATCTCCCCATGAGATACCAGGCTACTGAGAGTGGGTTCTTGTTTATTGCGGCAGCATTTTTTGATAAATTGTCAACAAAATCTTCAGAGCTTCTATCAGTCCATTAAGTTAGGCCATGAGACTTCGTGTTAGCACAGTCTGTTACATTAAGTGTCGTCTATGCTTTCAGTCCTTCAAACTCTATCGCTACGTCATAGGCTGCATCAACGGTATAAATATTTATTTTACTTGTTTTTCTCTTGTTTTATTATATGAGGGACAGCAGTTGTGCCGTCTTTTCTAGAAAGCAGATGGACGGGAGGAAAATGGCAACTCGTTTGCTAAAAATTAATCACCACGTGTTGGTTTGCCTCAGAAAGAATTTAGATGCAACACGAATCATGTCACTTCTGTCTCTTTCAGATATCTCCGTATTTTCGCACCTTATTGTTCTCATGCCAATACTTAAACAAAGGCAATCCATCAACATTCGGAATTCTACCCCACGGGATTCAAAACATTCACATTCGAGTCATTAGATATCTGACCAAACTGTACATTCTTAATTAAATCATCGGACATTTTTGTCTTCTAAGCTTAACTCACGACACTTGGGGAAAACTTTAATATAGTTTTCAGACACTTCGCAATGGGATCATGTTCCAAGGACAATATTATCATCAAAGCTTGGTTAGAATTTTAACGTTTTAACAATCTGTCACGCATCTACAATTGATTTTAAAGAAATAAATTTTCGGTGAATCATTGCAATAAATAGTCTGTTAATGGTAATGAAACAAGTCTTCCGATTATTGGTCTCTAAATAGAATAATAGGTACAAGAGAATTAGGTTTCGCCGTTAATAAATGAAAATGGCTTGTTTCAGTTTCACTTGAACAAACAGCGTTCATAAACTCAAGCCAAAGCTCAAAAATCGATGGCTTGTATAATATACAAAATTTTATTAATATTTGTTCAGCTACTTGACTAGTATTATTCAGCATAATTTAGTTTTGCACAGAGTTACTTTAGTTGAGTATCCAAACAAGCTCCAAACTAAAGAATTATAAAGCCAGGGACATTTAGAGAAAGGATTTATTAAAGTAATATTAGTCTGGTACAATGTCACGTATATTTAGTACCTAATGAGGATAAATAAAAACTTCATTAACAAATTTCACCACAAAGAGATCTTAATAACAGGCGGGATCTTAATAACCGGTGTCATTATTAAACTCGAAGAAAAAAAGCAACAAATATCAGGATATTCATATGCTAATGCTGGAAATGCGTTGTGGTGCAGTGCATATGGGCTTGAAATGAGAACTCGGGGAGCCGAGTTCGAATTTCAGTTGAATTCGTTGCATTCACTTATGCGCAACTACCATCGGGAACCCTTTGTTGCATATTGGTTACAAGTGTAACCAATATGCAACTAAAGGGTTAATCCATTACTCCCCTTCCCCTTCAGCTATAAATAAAATAGCAGGGCAGATTAGGTTCTATAGACTTGATTGACAATCAGTCTATCTCAGAAAGTAATAGCAATGTACGGAGGGAGAATATTCTGCTCAGTCATTCCTGTCTCTTTCGAGACATGATCGCTCAAGCGTGTATAAAGCATGGCACTTGACTGAATGTATAAAAAATGTGTTGTTGATTGTAATTTTCGCATTTTCAATATTCTCATGGAATTTTCTTTTCATTAGTTTTATTTTACTCGTCAGTCATTTCGAATACACTAAAGCATTTGTCTTGAATAAAGCTACATTATTTAGATGCATGAATTTTATTTTCGTGTCTTCATTTGAAACATTGTGTGTAAACAACAGATCAGTTTAGGCTATTTGTGCATTAATCATAGTTTCATCTTTCAAACGTATTTTCTTCTGTAAATTGAAGAGCTCATTTCTTTATTACGGAAAAAAAGGATTCTTTGACTCATGAAATTCACATGACAACGACGAACTGCACTAAACATTCAAAACGAACCGAGATATTATGACCAGAGTTTTTCGTGCAGCCAACACGGCTAGGCAGTCGATAATCTAACATGTCCGACGAATATAGAATGTTTACAACCTTGTCCACTGTCTTTGATATTCTCTTGTTGTGCTTTGCTTTGTCTTCATATTTCAATGACAATTTCGTGCCTATTCCAGAGGATCTTCAAATGATTTAAGACAGGTATAAAATGCTTCCGGTTGCTTGGCATGCTGGGTGCAGATGAGAATTGCATACGACAAAATATGGCTGGTTGGTGTGATATTTGGAAATATGAAAATATGAAAATGAAAGTGCAGTACAGTGTGATAGCTGTTAAATATGCATGACAGGGAAATTTGATAGTTCCCTCAATTCGGTATTTACTCAAATGCAAAGTCTAGTACCACACTAAGCTTAAATTAGTAAGTAAACTCAGTCTGTTCATATAGATATTATCCTTCATTTGAATCTTGTTTCTGATATCACTTTCACCCTCTTATATATATATATATATATATATATATATATACAAGTATTGTTGGAATAATATTCCTTGTCAAAAGAAACACTATTTTTAAGAAAGTGCTCAATACAAAAGTATTCATTCATTTAAGAACCATCACATCACTTGAAAAGACAGAAAAGTGTTGAAACAAAGTGGCTACTTTTGTAGCGATATTGTAACATATCCATGTTATAATTTATGAAGAAATAATATATATATATATAGCAATGAAAGATAATCCGTGGTAAGAGACCATTTCTTGGCAAATAATCAAAGATTATAGCAATACAATATTAGAAATTATAAAATGTTATAATTGATTTTTGGTAGATCAATTATAATATTTTATAATTTTTAATATTGTATTGCTATGATCTTCTTTGATTATGCAATGTTCAATGCATAATTACAGAGCAAATATTTATCAAACAATAAATGTCGAATCACCTTACATGCGGAATAATCTATTTCAGCAGGAAACAAAATCGTTGTCTGTCTTGTCAATCCCGTGTTGCGGACTGATATCATGTCGGAAATGGAAGTTTTGGTTATACCAAGGGCAAGAAATAAGAGTTAGGGGAGGGTAGAAGGTTATGTTTTAAAGCGAAGAAGATATATATATATATATATATATATATATATATATATATATATATATATATATATATAATGTGCCTATGACTTAGGGAGCAGCGACTCCGACTGACACCAAATCGAACGAACTTCGATCCCGGCCAGAAGCAAGTCGATGTGTCTAGCCACACTGATCAGCTGTGATACAGCGAAACAGGCGTGTATGTGGAAGACTAGTATATATATATATATATATATATATATATATATGAGTTTAATATATGGATCGAAATTCGACAAGATGAATAAATAAGTAAAAAACAAGTAGGAAAAAGTATCTTCACTCTAACATGTTTCACTTAAACAAGCTTCTTCAGAGATTCATTAAAATGAATGATTTGAAAATCTAGGAGACAAACATATATTGCTCAGATTGCAGCCGGCAATAACAAATCCTAGCATGGATTCTAGAGATTTCAGAATTGTCTTACTCTATAGCTTGGATAGATCTGGTGAGAAGTCACATCCATATCTTACACCACTCTCTATCTCTGCGAATTTGCTGAAATCGTTTCCTGTCCGTATGCAGGCAATTCTCTGCCAGTACAGTAAGGTCTTTCGCGAATATGACAAGGTAGACGAGCGTCTCTATCAGGTCTTTGTGCCGTACTTTATCGAATGTCTTTGCGTGGCAGAAGAAATACAAGCACACGTCCTTCTGCATTTGTGTTGCCTTTTATAAATGTCTTACAATTCCTTTTTTGTCCTTTTTTTTCCCAAATATTCATTTAAAATAGTTACTTACTGATTTTTTCTGGTTTTTACTTTGTTCTGTAAGTTTTTAATTATCCAGATCAACTTTCTTCAATTTTATCACCATAATACTATCAGTAGGATATCCGTTGTGATGCAGTGGTTATCGGCTCGGAACGAGAAATCAGAGAGCCGAGTTCGAATTTCAGTTGTATTCCTTGTATTCACTTACGCACAAATACCCTTGGGAAAGGTATTAATCCGTCTCTTCTCTCCAGCTATGAGTTAAATAACAAGAGAGATTGGGTTCTATAGCCTTTGCTGGCAACCAGTCTACCGCAGAAAGTAATGGCAATTGCGGGATAACCTTCTCCCAGTCAGTCATGTCTCGAAAGAGACATGACTGACTGGGCAGAAGGTTATCTATTGACCGCCCAAGCGTGTATCACGTATGTCATTTACCTGACCGAATACTATTGGTAAAATTTATAAACTATAAAGTTAATAAACATAAACAAATACTTTTAACATTATTGATAATATAATTAAAAATACGTGAAACTTTAACGCATTTTCAATTTCACAGAACTTTTGCCAAAAAGCGATCTATAGATAACTAGAGATATCATATAAACCAAGTGACCTATCTGATAGAAAACCTTAAAAGTTTTGCGTCAAAACGCTCATGAAAACAAATTAGAGGATACGTTGATTATCGAATTTATTGAATTTTATGAGATTTATAGAATATCTCCCCCTAACGAAACCCTTTAGTTGGTCTATAAGATAAGTCACTTGAAATCAGAATGATTTAAAGAACAATCCCTTTTACTGACAATATCAAATAGTTTCACTGTTTTTTTTTAAGATATAGTCATCGAACAAAAATTGTCTGCCAGAAAGAAAGAAAAGACAAATAAATCTTCCATGAGTTAATTTGAGATAATTTCTGTGACAGTCTTTAATTAGTGATAATGATAAGGGTCTCAGAAGAAAATCCTGCATAACTCTTCGAACATTTCCTTGCCAAAGATGATACTTGTCAAGCAATCACGTCTTTAATTCTTTCGTCTTTATTAGCCAGATTAGGTAAAGAGCGCCTAATCAAATTATCCTGACCAGCACAAGGCTCATCTATTGACAGTCTCATTAAACTTGATAGCCAAGTTAGGAAGGTGGGTTACATTAAGAGAAAAGAAACTGCTAATTTTCTATGAGCCCCCGGGATAATTTTAACATTTTCGTATAATTAGCAATGAATCCAAATAAAATGAATGTTTTAATGTCAATTTTAACCAGGGTCAATTCATTGTGATGTAAAAATTCTGGAAAAATTTTTCATTTAGTTTTTGGTTATGTTTCATTTTTTATAATGTAGAAATATTCGCTGAGTATGGCCACACGAACATTTTTAAGTCGCTCGTGAAGATCGAATTCAATTATTTGACAGATGTTTTACAGAGCTTAGTCTGGTACAGTATGAGATTCCTAAAATAGGTTTAAAATCACTGCTTTTTAAACACTGGTCCAGACCTTTCCCGTAATAATTTTCTTTGTACTTTTCCATGATGTTGATACAGTGGCTTTATGTTGATTTCTCTACGGTGTTGAAGACGTAGTCTTCCTTCTCTCATCTTTCCGATCATGAGTCCCATAAGCCCTTAGTATCGTACGGTTAACGAATCATTTTTAATCGCTTCACCCACAAGCAAGGCGGTACCACCACTGATGCGTAGGGCACTACATAAGAGTAAAAGTTTGGAGAGGAGGAAAGTAGAGAAAGAAAAACGAACAAGTTACAGGGGTTGTCAGAGAAAGGGCAAGAAAAGGATGGGGACATTTGTGTGAAATCAGTTGCGAAGGTAGAGACAAAGGAAACGAACAAGATATACGGGGTAATTTAAAATAACTGGAGTCAAGTGAGTAAGGGATGGATATTGTTGTAGCCGGCAGGAAAGCAAATATATGGAAGGGATTTCCACAGGCGGGAAGTGCGAGAAAAGATGATGTTGGAGCAGAATTGCTTTAATCTAACTGTAAATGGGTGATACCTTGTTGCCAGTCTGGTTGCACGAGCAAATTCTTGTGGCGGAGGCACCAGTGACTTAAGTTCGTCGGAGCAGAAGCCATGAAAATATTTCTGGAAAAGACAGAGGGAAGTCCAATCTCGCCGGTGATAAAATGGCTGGACTGCGGCTATAGTAACGATGGTGTTTCATGGGCAAGAAAGCCAATCGTATCTCTCAACTTAGTCTGACCATAAATGTGTGGGGTACTTCGTGAGGTTAGAACTTATTTCAAGGAATTGGAGTTGCTAATCTTCATTCTACTGTGAATCGCCGATATAGGATCCTCTTCCTCCTTCGTTCTCTCCTTCTCTTTCTATTTCTTATTTGCATAATTTTACTAGGTGTCGATATATATGTTTCTATAATAAATAGTTTTTTTATGGGTTTTTTGTTTTTTAATCATTTCACCTCAAGCAAGGCAATTCCACTGCTACTATTGCGCAGGGGGTCACATAAGAGAAAGTGGTGGGAAAGAGTGGTTAGATATAGGAAATGTCAGAAGGAGGGTGACAGACCAGTAAGGATACCGAGAATGAGGGTTGGCTAGATGGGAAGAGTGTTTGAGAGAATGTGTGTTAGGAGGTGTTTATTGACCTTACATTTAAACTCCAGGAGATTGTAGCTGTCGGGGAAGCAAGCATGTAGAAGGGAATTCCACAGGCGGGAAGTGCGAGAAAAGAAGCTGTTGGAGTAGAAATTGCGGTTACATTTTATCGGTTTCACTGTAAAAGGGTGGGACCTAGTTGCTAATCTAGTATCTCGTGAAAATTCATACCTAGGGGGCACCAGTGATCTAAGTTCATCGGAGCAGAAGCCGTGAAATTATTTATAGAAGAGGCACAGGGAAGTCACGTTACGCCAGTGAGAGAGTGACTACAGCCGGTCTGCCAAGTCGGTATCGATCACATTACAGACTCTCCGTTGTATTTTGTCAAGAACACCGGGTTGCCAAGAATTTTATCGACATGACATTAATGATTCTTTTTTCGGATTATCCAAGTTTCGCTCTGTTAGCAAAGTTAGTAAAACACCAAAACACATTAACCTGAAATAAAAAGTATGATTACAGAACGTGCAAAGTGTTTATAAAAACAACCAAGACGTGAATAATTGTAACGAGAAGAAAGATTAATGTCAAAATTATATTCTTTGCTCTGAATCTACGTTTAAAGAAGTAACATGCATTGTGTGCTGTTGTATTTCTTTATTTGAAACAGATAAGACGGCTTCTTGAATGGTATTACATATTTCACCTTCCTTGTAGAAAACATTAGCGATAGATAACACAGTTTTTCTGTCGAGTTATGGTCGAGAATAAAAGATTGCAAAAAAGAAATTAATGTCTGAACTATTATCTTAAAACCACCATCCTAATTCTATATATGTAAATATCATATCAGTTTCGCCTTGCTAAGTTCTCATCCTTGTCATTTGAATGAAAAAAAAAACATGTTTGGGAACACACACACACACACACACACACACACACACACATATATATATATATATATATATATATATATATATATATATATATTCCATTTGTAAACGAGTTATTACGCGTAATAATTCGTTTACAAATGAAAAATATTCAAAAGTTCTACAATATAATTTTATTGAACACTTTTTAATACAAATATGCACTGGCCTAATTTTATTATGACCAAAAACTAAGAAATTAATCAATTTCTATATATATTATAATTAAAATACACCTTAAAGTGCCAAATCTAGGTGCGTCGTCAATGTTATTGCTCCCATGTCATTAGAAGATTCGGGTTTAAATAAACAACAGACTTCTGCGATAGATGACCCAACCGAACAAGAAAAGGAATAAACCAATATATATAAATATAAAAATAAAACTCTTTATCAAACAAATACGCTATCTATCTAAACTTATTTATAAATGGAACTTTGTCTGCGTGTGTGTGTCTGTGTGTGTGTCTGTGTGTCCGTTACCTATAGACTCTAAAACAGCTGAACCGATTTTCTTGAAAATTTAAACAGTTGTACTTTAAGCATCTGCGAGTGTTCTTAGCTTTGTTTTATGTTGAGGTACTCTCGATAAATATCGAAAATCGATAATCAAAAAAATCGGGTTATAGAAACAGTGGTGCGATTTTAGTCAAATTTCAGACACACATAGACAAAGACATTAGAAACGATATTCAAGGTTGCATTTCTTACAATAGTGCAGAAAATCGATAATATATATATGTATATAAAATTTTAGTTTTTACTTCGGATTTGGCTCTAACTAGGTATAATTGTATTTCTTAGTCTCAGCCATGATAGCATTTACTCAGAGGACTTATTTAGCCTTCAAAAATTCAGTTTACGACGAAAAAAACTTATTTGATATCGATAACAGGAAATCAAAATTTGACTTACATCCATTCATTTTTCTTTCAGTCTACGGTTTCGCTTTAACTGGAAACAACTATTGCTTTTAAGTCTTTCATGTCAACGTCCAAAGAGTCTGAGCTCCAGGACCATGGATTAGGTTTAAAGCTTTCATTACACTCGAGTTACGCCGGGCTATACTGATTGTAATAAAGAAGTTAAAAACTGGAGGAAGAAAAGGAAAGTTCTAAGATATGACGATATGATAAAGCGTTTTATTTTATTTATTTATTTTATATATATATATATATATATATATATATATATATATATATATGTTTATTTTCATCTCTTTTTCAAAAAGACACCCCGTCTTGGCTGTATGTAGGAAGATCAGTACAACCAAGCATACCCGATCTATAACATCGAATAGCCCAAGTAAAGTCTTGATTAATTCCCTTTTCGGGGGGAACTTATACAATGCACGTCCTAAAGCTAGTAGAATTTTTTTCTTTTCTAGGTGCGAGCCGAATACTGATTATATTCGGTTGGGTCGCCTATCGAAGAAGTCTGTTGTTTATTTAGACCAGAAACTTCTAATGACATTGAAGCAATAACACTGACGACGCACCCAGATTGGGAACTTTAAGGTGTATTTTAATAATAACATATATTAGCACCTTGCATAAGTTATCGCTGATCTTTCATGAAAAAGAAATTAGTAAGAAAATTTTCACAGAAAATATTGTCCATCGCTAGCTCTTACTTTTTCACATCTTTCTGACAGCATTTGAATTCTATGTCAGAAAAACGATATCTCTTTTGAGACAAACCACGAGTCGACTCATTTTTGGCATCTTCTTAAGAATAAAAGTACAGCTCAGCAAGGTCATGTGTCATCGATCGGAACACGTGATAATCGGACGTGGCACCGTATGGCAAATACGGTGGGTGGGATAAGTTTTCCTATTTAATTCTTTTCAATTAGGTTTTTACACGTTTTGCAAAATATGTTCTAGCGTTATCATGTTGCGAAATCCCTTTTTTGTACCTCTACTCGTATAGCGGCCGTTTTTTTTTCAATACTCAGCTCAAATGCATCATTTTAAGTTGATCGCTATCTCCTAGGTTGGCTTAGGTCAGTTTAAGCAGTGCATAAGAAAATACACTCATCTGATCCCACCAAATGCAGAGAAGAAGCGTCGAACCATGGAAATTCGGTTGTGCTGTCGTCGTTAATGCATAGTCGGGCTTAGCCCAAGATTGTCTACGTTTACGGTTATGGTAGTGTGTCCACTTTTCATCGCTGATCACGATACGATCCTAAACCTTTTTTTTCTGCCGTTGAAACAGCTGTTCACACCTGACAAAACGCCGTTCTACGTTTCTGGGCTTTAACTAGTACGGCATCCAATACCCTTCGTTTTGAATCATTATTAATTCTTTCAAACGTTTTGAAACTGTTGTGTGACCAATTCTTAATGATTCTGCAAGTCCAGCTTGCACCGGACATGAGTTTTCATTAAGTAATACCTTCCATTTTTTTCGAGGCGCCAGAGCGTTAGTTATCTTCAACATGAAAAACATTATAATTGAAGTGTCGAAACCAATCTCTGCATGTTGTTTCCGACAGAGCGTGGTCACCGCAAGTCTCAACAAGAATTATGCGTGTTTCATCTGCAGATTTCTTTTGAATAAAGTACTGCGGTAAAATTCCCCGCAAATGTACTTTCTTTGGTACGAGTTCTTACACTTTTAACGCTATCAAAAACAAACGTGTTTACACTTAGGCGAAATGACATATACTGAATTTCAAGCTTCTTTGCAGTACTTACCTATAGCTGTGTTACCATTTGAAACTACACGCACGCAATTCTAGGAACGTCATTTATTTGAAAACGGCGAGAACTTATTAAAAGTTCTAATAGATACATACCTGGAGTGTAAGTTGGGCATCGTCTGTGAGTACAAAAAGCACTATGACGCAATTCACTCCATAAAAAATTGAAACAGTGTATACTATACTGCTTTGCACACCGGAAATTCCAAACGTGTATTTCATAGTTTGAATGTCAATCTGAGGTCAGAGTAGACTATTCGGCAAAAGTTAGATTGAATAAACAATCAACATCATGATATTTGGAGTGAGCTCTAGTCATGTCGACATTATACCTCTATGTATCTTCCCACAAAGTCACAAACTAAACATAGTCCTACATCTAGTCCTGGGTCAAGAGGTTGGGTTCTGGAAGATCTCACGAATGGCATCAGGACAAAGTACCATACCATACAAGCAGGAGAATCCAATCATGGTTATCAGATAATTTCTACGATCACATCACCCAATTAGATTCGTTACAGCGCCCCAGATAGCAACTCCTTTGATTATGCATGGCCCACAGTTGAGCAAGAGACTAACAAAACTCTTTGTAACAACAAAGATGAATTGAAGTCAAGGATTATGGCAGAATTCACCAACTTAAACAAAGAGACCACTCAGAGTTGAAGGGGATTCCGAAGTAGTCTGGTTGCTGTAGTTGAAGCCAATTTTAATTTTATTCATTAAATGTATTTTTATTCTTTCTAGATAATTGTGTAATTTTGGAAAATAAATCTGTTAAAATGAGATGTCAATGTAATTTTCATTTCTTCATAATAAGGCGACAATTCATTCATCGCAACATATGGTTTAACAAAAGAAACTTTTACAAACTTTGGGAAAGAGCTCCTCACACCAAAACAACAAAAGAAGTTTCTATAAACATATGTGCCGCGTTTTTGAGTTATTGAGTTTAAAGAAGGATTAAAATAGATGGCGCTGTGTTGTCATCTAGACAACATTTGTCATTCGTGTAAATTTGTATATTCATCGTGTAACGTGTGTAGTAGTAGGGAGTTCATTTAGAAGTGTTCAGTTTAACAATGGCAGAATATTCATACCGTGAGCAGGAAGATATGATTTTTACATACAGCTGTGCGAATGGAAATGGACGTGACGTTGCACGGCTGTATCAGATTGCTTTTCCAGACCGATGGCAGCCGAACCATCCCACCTTTGCTGCTGCTTATCGTCACGTTACTGAGACAGGATCTGTGGCACCACAGACTATAGATCGAGATTCGCTAGTACGCCTGACTACGAAGAACACATTCTACAGGCTGTGGGTGACGATACAAGCATCAGTAGATGTCAAGTGGCCCTAGGATGCCGTACATAGCACCGCCTGGAGGGTACCCCAAGAGCATTTCCTCTATCCGTATAATTTGCAACGTGTTCAGAGCCTTACGCCCTTTGATCACTCACCGGTGGAGAAATTTTCCGAAGCTTATTGCAAAAACTGCTGATCCCTTGTTCGTCTCTTCAGCCTTGTTTACGAATGTCGCAACGTTTTGCACAACCAACATTTGTGAGCAGATTAGAATGTCCATAATACAAGAGCAACTTGACACCAGCATCACTTTATGATTAATGTGGAATTGTCGGTGACTGTCTGGCAGCCTTATATGTTTCTGTTATGTTGGAAGAAAGTGTCAATACCTACACGTGTGGTCGAACAAGGATCTCCACACAACAAACGTAACTGTTGAATGAATTGTGCTATTGTGCTATTGTGATCGGTTTATATATATATCATATATAGAGCAACACCTGTATTCGTTTCATTTGCAACGTGTGCAGGGTCTTTCGCCCTCTAATCGCTCACCACGGGAGAACTTTTCCGATGATTTATTGCACATGCTTCTGAGCCGCCATTTGTCTCTTCGGTCTTGTTTACGGCTGAGGCAACGTTTGGAAGAAATGGAATAACATATTTACGCTACTAACATTTGTGACCAGATTGGAATCTTCGTTATATAATACCGGCTAGACACCGGCATCAGATTAATATTAATATTAATATTAGGTTGGAATTGCAGGTGACTGAATCCATACGTTCTTCCAACACGTCTTACAGGAACTGTCAACAGAAACTTTTTCAAACACACTTCCAGACCTGCTAGAATATGTACCTCTGCTAATAAGAAAATGCATATGTTCCATGCATGATAGGGCTCAAGCATATTTTAGTCATATTGTTCAGCGATGTCTGACATATATCAGGAAAGATATATATATATAGTCAGGACCGGTTTCATGTCTTGTAAATTCCCTCGACCTCAATCTGTTGGATTGTTATCTGTGGCGTCACATGAAACAATTGGTTTATTGTTGATTGGTTGATTTGATTTATGGCATATCAACCTCTGCGGTTCATTAATTGCCAACTAAATTTTATTTATATATTGCTGGTAATATATTTTTCTTTCAAAAATTTATTGTTGCTTTTATATAAGTTTGTGTCTAGTAATACTTTATTCTTTTCGAGTATCAATATTCACTGGGATTTATTTTTAAGGGCAGGTTCCCAAAGTCCTACACCGTTATTTAACCCATAACTGGAGGGAAGGGATAGATTAATACCTTTCCCAAGGGTACCAGTGCTTAAGTGAATGCAAGGTATTCAACTGGAATTCAAACTCGGCTCACCGATTTCTCTTCCCGAGCCGATATCCACTGCACCACAACGCACATCCGTCACTAAAGGCTTACAGCACCTGGTATTCCCAAGCGGTCACCCATCTAAGTAGTGACTAGGCTCAATGTTCCTTAACTTCGGTGATAGGGTGAGAACCGGTGTAGTAAACGTGATATGGCCGTAAGCCAATTGGTTTATACAGCAGACATTAATAATGCAGAGATGCTTTATGAACGTGCCATGCGGGTCAACGAAAATATTGGGGAGTATTTGAAAGGGTGCGCCAGTCAGTGATATGGCGGAAGCATGCGTGTGTAGGAGTAAGTGGACAACATTTTGAACATTTTTATGGGTTGCTGTGTTGAGGTACAACGATGGCCTTTTAGAAATATGTTTATATAAACATGTTACCTTGTTTTTGTGTTAGGAAACCTCTCCCACCATATATTTAAAATATTTTTGATACACATTGTATGTGATGATTGTGCAGAACCAATCACATTTTTGGGGACACTGAATGCTGAGAAGTGCAAAATAGTCATCCGACTGCCATTGTGAGATTTTTGAATTTAGAATTGCATACACCTAGAGTGCTTTTAACCAAGGATATAGAGCCCAATTTTCCTTGTTATATATATATATATATATATATATATATATAAACGTGATTATAATTATACTCGTCTCGAAAACCTTCCTCGAAAACTATGGAACAGAGGAAAAATGGTTGTAAAAAAAAGAAAGAGCTTAGTGCATGAAAGTCAGTCAAATGTGTTCGGACTGAAAATTAGCAAAAAGCCCAAAGAAAACAACCGACAGGAGTAATCATCTAACAGAAAGCGCTCAATACAAATGTAGAGCAAACTAAATAGCACCTAATGAGCCATACAAACCTACCTAGGTTTCTCCTAAACGGATCGTCAAGGAAAGCTATATATATATATATATATATATATATATATATATAGGGAATATTATTCCATCCATACCTACCCTACACTTATAAATATATATATATATATTTATATATATAAGTATACTGTAGGTATGGATGTAATGATTTTCTGTATCCAAAGAAACACTATATACAAGCATGTCCAGACTCACACAAATCTAAATGCAGTTACATTTACTGAAATATTTTTAAGACCTATAACAAATGAACTTTAGTATCTGTTCTTGAATTGTTCAGATCAGAGATTGCTTTGTTTTGATTGGTCCATTCTGTCTATGTAACAGCGCCTCCCTAATTTAGGGGGTTTGGCTAATATTTTAACCTTTTAAAACCTTCCAGCTTCTAATGGAATTCATCACTAGTTAAGACACAGATAGTGTTGAAACAAAATGGCTACTTCTGTAGTGAGATTATAACATATTTATGTTATAAATTCTAAATATTATATATATATATATATATATATATATATACACACACACACATATATATATATATATATATATATATATATATATATATATATATATATATATAGTGTATCGAGGCAGCAGATAATTTTCTAAACATATACTGTTAAATTTAAAAGACAATGATTATCTATTATGTTTAATCATGAGCCGTTCTAAGCATCATATTTTTGCTTTAAATTCAGGTGAAAATAATTAAAATTTCATGTAGGTAATATCAGACATATTTCAGTCAAAAATACAATAATCCTCACTCATAAACACAGTAAAAAAACTTCAGATATTAAAGGCCATCTATATTAAATCTAAACAACCCACACTTAATAAAATCACATTCAAATCTGGTCATACCAAGCATTACATTGCATTTAAATATATGGTTCTGTTATCATTTCGAGCTCTCACGTGGTGTAACGTCATAGAAACGCATTACAAATTTACGAACTGCGTTTGCTATTTTTGGTAACTATTATCGTTGCTTAGCAAAATTTTATGTCAACACAAGATAAAATCTTCTTTGATGGTGGATGTTTTTATGTTAATGTCCTTGTAACCTCTCTGAAGATAGCCCATGTGATCCGAAAGCTTAGAACCAACCTAATAAAAATGACCTATATGTTGAAGAATCTCCGTTTTTATTTTTACCTGAAATTAAAGCCAAAATACCATGTTTAGAATGGCTCATGATTAAACATAATAGACAGTAATTGTTTCTTATATTTAACAGTATATATATATATATATATATATATATATATATGAATGTAAGTAAGTCTCACCTTGTATAAGGCCCAGAGGCTAATCGAGGCGAGTTAGATAGTCACGTGATGTTGCAATCTTTTCGAATACGACAGGAGCATAACGGTTAAACCTCAACTAGAACAGGTTAGGGTGGTAGTGCTTAGAGAAATATATATTCCTTTTAATTACATATCGTCAATGTTACAATTCCACAATACACCTATACTATCTAATAACATATTCTCAGTGGCACTTTTCTTCAAATGACCTATTCTCTCTAATGTAATATTCTACGAGTTATATTCTTACAACAGACATATAAAAATGGTTTTTAGAATCTCCTCTTATTTGCGAATAACCATTGTTACCTTCTTTGTAATTTGTCCCTAAATTTGTTTAACTGTCTCGAAAGGCGCTATGTTTCTGACTCTAGTAAATATTCTTCTTTTATTTCTGAACAATGACTTCATATAGTAACATACTATCTTGATGGATTCTTGAGCCATGAATTAAATCAAATTGGTCGTTGCTGTGTTGAATAGTTAATACAATGCCATCTATTTTACCGAATTAAACTGCGTGGAAAGCTCTGCTCAATGTTGTACAAAATTAACCAAGTATTAGAAAAGGAAATCAATAGATTTTTTTTCTTGACAATCTTTCTGTGTATTTTTTTTCTTCCAATGTCGATTATTTGCATACGTTTCTTCATCGCCTTTTCGTCAATTCATAACATAATCCCCCCACCCCAAAAAATTTACATATTTATCCTAATTTGTTCCCTGGCATTGACTTCTATTCGTATCTTTAACTGACATAACCTTCGAATCATGATTCTTTTAAAAATGATTACCCATTAGGAAGTTTGCGAATAATCAATAAAAATCCTGTAGTTTCAAATCAAAACGAGTAAAATAAAGCATTCATAAGTTATTCAAAAGATCACATATGTTATTGGGAGTTTTTCTCGTAGATGTATTGAATTTTTATAAACCTCATAGCTTCTTACAATTTGAAAATTTGATTTCTAATTGCGCCTGAATTATTAATTCAAAAGTTATGATCTTAGAACTTTGACAATCGAATCAAATCCCTAAAATTTTAAACGGTTTCTAGCGTGCTTTTGTCATCGCTTCGAGTCAAGTACAATTATCAATTATTTTCTTCAGTTTTTAAAAAAATTATTTTAATTTAGAGAATGCAAGAAAGAGGGGCGATGCTATGAAAATGTGGTATTCGCAAAGAATCAGTGCACGCACCGAGTTTATCTCTAAAACTAGGACTTCTGAACATGAAGAACAATGATATCGATAAAAGTATCTTTGAAAAAATGACATAGTAAAATAAATTTATGAAATTTCATAATATTATGCTGATTTTTTTTGTAGAAATGCGAAATTTTGCAGAAATATTTGCATTGACTGGTATATTGCTGCTGGCTTATGGGTGTGGGCTTTGTTGATATTCAGGTATTGAAATTTGCTTTTCTGCATCTAGAGTATCGGGAATTCATTTACCAGCAAGTACCACATTTCTGTTTTTTTTTCACCGACTACCATATGAACCGGTTACGCGCAAATACCCTTGGGAAAGGTATTAATTAATCCACCGCTCCTTCTTCCAGGTTAAAAGGTCTACCCAGTCAGAGACATGATCCCGCAAGTGGCGTCCGGTAATGGAATTGCAGAACTCAGTGAACATCGACACCTCGAACGCACATTCCGTCCGGTCGAAAATTGTATGTACTCTCACTCTACAGTAGAGAGACATCTCACCGTCCGCTGCGCGTTTGCCGTTTTTGCGCGCAGCGGAAACCGGGAAGTCACAGGATGAAAAGTGCCAGCCACCTCGCCGCAAAAATTGGTGGCCAGCACCGCAGGCTCATCAAAGTTTTCTTTCGTCTTCCGTCTACAGACCGCGGGGTCGCTCCCTTTAACGACCGCGAGCAGTCTTAATCAGATGGCAAGACGACTGTGAGTGCAGCAATGAGGTCGTTTTCGCTCTCGAAGGTCGAAAAAATAACCTTTGCGTCACGACACTCTGCCGCGCGCGCTCGCTCGCTCGTCTAGTTTTGTAGACTTTTTCGCTCTCTCGGCTAGTATGTGACTTACCTGTCTAACTAACCATATGTACCAGTGTTCACTAAGACTAGTAAATTGCTTCTTAGCTAATATAAATGTTCTGTGTGTGAAGATGTGGCTCACTGAAAAACAACTAAATCAAGTTTCAATAAATGCAAAATGAAATGAACCAGAATTTTTTCTTTTCAAAATATAACTAGATTAGCAACTAGATCCCACCCTTTTACAGTGAAACCGATAAAATGCAACCGCAACTTCTACTCCAATAGTTTCTTTCCTCGCACCTCCCGACTGTGGAATTCCCTTCCACACGATTGCTATAATCTCCAGGAGTTTAAATGTAAGGTCAATAGACACCTCCTAACACACTAACCTGCTCCCATTCTATCAAACACTCTTCCCATCTGCCCAACCCTCATCCTCGGTATCCTTACCCATCTGTCACCTTCCTCCTGACATTCCCTATGTCTAACCACTCCTTCTCTTTACCTTCCCCTATGTAGCCCCATGCGCAATAGTGGCAGTGGAATGCCTTGCTTGGGGTGAAATGATTTTTAAAAAAGCAATATGCCGATAATTAAAGCTTACCTGAATTATATTAAAAGTAGAAATAGTAGAATTTGTGCTTAATATATCTTTATGGTTAGTGAGAATGTCACGAAAAGGTAAGGTGATAATTTTGATCTTTTTGGTTGTGATGTGTGCATTTTTTACCTAAAAATTCCATGTCAAAACCTTGTTGCGTACAATGCAACCATGTTATCTGGTTACCATGTTGAACGCTCATTCGATGCGGTTACAAGATTGGACACTCTCAATTGCTGGCGTATGTAGATTTCGTAAAAATATTACATTCTATGAAATCTATCTTTTTCTAACGTGTGTGAATCTTCGAATGCTGACAAATCAGTCGCTTTTCAGTCCAGGCTTGAGGCAAACAGTTAATCTAGACACACTGAAGAGCTGTGATGCAGCGAAATAGCAAACGCAGATGTTAAATGTTGTTTAATTGATCAGAGTTCAATTAAACAACATTTCTTAGAAAAACATAGTCATATAGGTAATATCAGTCAATAATCCTCACTTATACACACAGTAAAAAGAAACTTCAGATATTAGAGGCCATCTTCATTAAATCCAAACAATCCACACTAAATAAAATCACGTTTAAATCTGGTCATAACACACAACATTGCATTTAAATATATGATTCTGTTATCATTTTGAGCTCTCACGCGGTGTGACGTCATAGAACCGCATTACAAATTTACGAACTGCGTTTGCTGTTTTTGGTAACTGTTATCATTGCTTAGCATAATTTTATGTCAACACAAGATAAAATCGTCTTTGATGGTGGATGTTCTTATGTTAACGTCCTTGTAAACTCTCTGAAGATGGCTCATGTGAGCCAAAAGCTTAGAATCAACTGATTAAAAAATTATCCAAATGTTGGTAATTTTTTTTTTATTTTCATATAAAATTTAAGCCAAAATACGATGTTTAGAACGGCTCATGATTAAACATAACAAACAGTCATTGTCTCTTTTATTTAACAGTATATGTTTAGAAAATTATATGCTGCATCGATACAATATATATATATATATATATATATATATTCAAATGAATAAGAAACAAAGAAAATATTTGCAACATTTAAAGCAATGAATATTTATTATAAATTATATTTTAGAACATGTACAAACTACGAACTACATCAAAATTGTAGATTTTGTTTCGACATTGAAAGAACAATGGCTCATCATGTAGTTAGTAATGATGGTAATAAGGGTACTATCATTACTAACTACCTGATGAGACATTGTTCTTTCAAATTCTAAACAAAATGTACAATTTTGTACTAGATTGTAGCTTGTACATGTTCTAAAGTACATATATATATATATATATATATATATATATATATATATATATATATATATTTTAATTCAGATACTTTAATCCAAGCGGAAAAAGCAGGAAGGTAAATTCCAAAAACCCGATCCTAATTAATATTAAAAATGATACAGGAAGAGAGCTCCATGTAATAAAATATTACAGAGCAAATATAAATTAAAAAAGTATTAATTCAATGATGTTGGATGATCATTTCGATATGAAAATCCCCACGGAGGATAACACATCACCTCAGCAACAGAAAAATCCTGTCAGAAACTGGAGAAAAATCAGTCTAATTTTCCTTTTTAAATAGATTTGCAAAGAAATTAAAAAAGAAAAAGAAAAAGAAAAAGGAAAAAAGAAAAAGATAAAACAAAATAAAATCAAATAAACAAGAACAGAAAAAATTGACATCGTCTGGGTTCGCAAAAAAAGAAAGAGAATTGTAACTTAAAATTATACACATCCGAGTGAGTATAGAATGAGGAGAGAAAAAAGAAAAATTTTTTCCGTCCAAAACATTAATTTAAAACAGTGCTCGATATATGATGTATAGAGCAGTGAATATTTATTATAAATTATGTTTTAGAACATGTACATAATTTCTTCTAGGAAGTGTTTAAATCCAAACACTGAAACAAACGTATGATTGTAGGGAAGAGGACAAATATAGAAGAAATTATGTACATGTTCTAAAACATAATTTATAATATATATATATATATATATATATATATATATATATATAGCAAATAACTAACCTAGAGAGGCAATGAACCTATCAAGGTTTCACCAAATTGATCTTCAGGGAAAGTTGGGTCCTTTTTTTGCTCCACTTCCGAATTGACCTCTTTTTGTTTTAGGTTATTCGTCTACTCGGGTTTCTTTTCTTTGGGCTACCTACTTTGACTGATGTTCAAGTGCTTAGCTCGTTCTTTTTTTATCACCATTTTTTCCTTCCGCGTATGTGCTCGGAAAGTTTTCGAAACGAGTATAACGATAAGTTTACATATATATATATATATATAATTTTTTTAACCCGTTGTAGTTTTATGTTAAAGTGTTAAAGACATATTAGTACGGTAGCCTTAGGAGCAAAACGGTGCGTCTTGGGGAAGTTAGGCTGATCTGAATTCAAAGACTTCCTGATTGATGTTCTCGAACTTTCCTCTCCTATAAACCACACCCGGTGTTTACTTTAATTTGACGATGACGCGAATCTTTGTTTCGAATTGTAATAAATGACGTTATACCTAATCTGATAGGCGCAGGTGAATTACAACATCGGAATGATATAGGAATACTTAGAAATTAGATTAATGTCAAGCTGTCGTAACAAGAAAATAATTTAATATGCTACAAGTATGGAAACAGGAGTGTTAGCTTTAAATTACAGAAATGTCTATTTAATTTAAAAAACAAAACACAGCGTTCTGTTCGCGTTGTGTATTCTGGTAAGGTGATTCACCTTTAAATAAAATTAGGCGACGGCAGACCGGGAAAAGTTCAGCGCACAAATATTGTCAAACGATTGCTAGCCATTTGCCACAGTAAATAATGTATTTATATACGAATTTTATACCTAACCTTATTTATAAAGGGAACTTTGTCTGTGTGTGTGTGTGTGTGTGTGTGTGTGTGTGTGTGTGTGTGTGTGTGTGTGTGTGTGTGTCCGTGACCTATAGACTCCGAAACGGCTGAACTTATTTTCTTGAACATTTACACTGTTGTACTACAGGCGTCTGCGAGTGTTCTTAGCTAGGTTTTGTGTCGAGGTACCCCCGATAAATATCGATTTTCCATAATGGAAAAAATCATGTTATAGAAGGAGTCGTCCGATTTTATTCAAATTTGACACACTCATAGACAAAGACATAAGAAACGATATTCAGAAGTTTCAAAATTTCAGTTCTTACAATAGTGCAGAAAATCGATAATATATATATATATATATATATATATAAAAGGCAAGATGTTGGTGTGTGTGTCTGTTTATCTGCCCGTATGCCTGTATTTTTTTCTGCCCTTTTATTTTGGTTTTGCTTCGGTTTTGGCTCTAAGTAGGTATAATTGTAAT
Source organism: Ascarosepion bandense (assembly GCA_037127315.1). Classification (NCBI taxonomy): domain Eukaryota; kingdom Metazoa; phylum Mollusca; class Cephalopoda; order Sepiida; family Sepiidae; genus Ascarosepion; species Ascarosepion bandense. The sequence goes on from JBBBDQ010001522.1 coordinate 4,072,053, forward strand.
TCTTAATCTCAGGCAAGATATCATAGGACTTATTTAGCCTTCAAGATTCATTTTACAACGAAAAAAACTTATTTGATATCGATACCAGTAAATCAAAACTTGACTTACATCCATTCATTTTTCTTTCAGTCTACAGTTTCGCTTTATGTGGAAACAACTATTGCTTTTCAGTCTTTCGTGTCAACGTCCAAAGAGTCTGAGCTCCAGGACAATGGATTAGTTTTAAAAACTTTCATTACACCCGAGCAACGCGGGGCTATACTGCTAGTGTATTTATATATGAATTATATATAAGGAAATATAAATATAAATAATTTATATTAAATTATATATAGCAGAAATTCCAGTGAAGATAAAATTTACTGATCCTTGGTTGACTGGGTAAAATTTTAGAAACTCGCTTGAGATATTGACGAATCTATGGAGTTGTGTCATTATTCATTTCACTCATTAATTTAATATCTGTTGTCATTCCATTGCTCGTGTCTAGTGATATCATCTAATTATTTACTAGCAAATGATGTTACAATAAAGATAAGCAAACGGAGTCTCTATTATTTACTTGGTCCTGAAAGCTTATAATATCAAAAAACAAAACAAAACAAAAAATGAATCAGATGATGTTACAAGTGAAATGATTTTACAGACAGAATATGCATGCAGGAAATTATTTATTTAAGTATTTTGTTTCATTTTCCATTATTAATTTTTTCTATAATTTAACAGTCAGAAATTTTCGTGAGAGCTGATCACACGATATTAAAGAAAACAGACAGACATCTCCAGAATTGGTTGGGATACTTGGAAAACAAAAGCTGAAACCGAGAAAGCGTACCATCGTTACTTCCGGGTATTTTTCTTGTGGCTATCCTGAAAATAATTAAAAATATGAATATGTAAGATTGCAACATTTAAACATACATCAAGAATAATTCAGGCATATATTCACATTTTCATTGACATATCATAAATTCTAATCGAAAATATAAAATAATTTCACTGAAAATATTTATAACTAATTTATATATGCTCTTAAATACTATAATCGGTAGATTTCCACATTAATTAGATTGTAATTTTTTTTCAGTATTTACATGATTCGGACTATTATCCTCATCTTTGTTGCTAATTGTACGACGTTTTGACCGTTCTACGCTCCGGCCTTTTTCAGGTGCTAGAAATTCCGAACCGAAACTGTGGTATATGAACTACATTTCTTGCCTAGAGCTTCATCTGAAAGCCATGAGTTATCTCCCTCCAACCGTGTAGGTTATTTGTTCACCACTGCTGTAGCCTGGTATTGAACTTTGGTTCAAGTCACAGTAATTAACCAAGGTCTATATCAACTAGGCCATGTAACCTTAACTTAAATGGCAAGAAATGTATGTAATATGCCCCAGTGATTGTAATAAAGGGTTCGGTTAGAAATTCCTAGCACCTGAAGAACGTAGAAGTGTACAAAGATGAGGACAATAGTTCGAATAATGTAAATACGGTAAATACTACCTCATCTCAGAAATATAGACAAATAGAATGATCTATTATTAAACGTATTACAAATGGCAACAAAGATTAGGACAATAGTCCGAATTATGTAAATACTGTAACTACTACCTCATCTCAGAAATATAGACAAATAGAATGATCTATTATTAAACGTATTACAAATGGCAACAAAGATTAGGACAATAGTCCGAATAATGTAAATACTGTAACTACTACCTCATCTCAGAAATATAGACAAATAGAATGATCTATTATTAAACGTCGTACAAATGGCAACAAAGATGAGAACAATAGTCCGAATAATGTAAATACTGTAACTACTACCTCATCTCAGAAATATAGACAAATAGAATGATCTATTATTAAACGTATTACAAATGGCAACAAAGATTAGGACAATAGTCCGAATAATGTAAATACTGTAATTTCTACTTCTTTTCTCTAATTTTTTTCATCTATTTATGATCTATTATATTCCAGTTTTTCAATATTCTTATTTAAAGATGTAAAATTATGATTTTCACCACTTATTCTGATGTGCGTTGTGGTGCAGTGGATATCAACTCGGAATGACAAATTGCCTTGCTGAGTTCAAATTCCAGTTGAATTTTTTCCATTCACTTTCGCACAAATACCCTTGGGAAAGATATTTATCCGTCTCTTCCCTCCAGTTATAGATTAAATAGCAGGACAGATTGAGTTCTATAGCCTTGGCTGGCAAACAGTCTACCCGCAGAAAGCAATGGCAACCTACTGCAGGATTATCTTCTGTCCGGTCAGTCATGTCTTTTTCAAGATATGATCGTCTAAAGCGTGTATCACGTATGGCACTTAACTGACTGACAATGAAATAGTTGAAAACATGATTATAGCTTCTACTGGACATTAAGTGGGGGATCAGTTTCATAATGTTATAAAGTAATAAACTGAGTCCCCGCTAATAAGTAATTAATAATATAATACATCTCTTCCCCCTTTAGCTATGAGTCAAATAACAGGACATTTGGTTCCATAGCCTTGGCTGGCAACCAGTCTACCGCAGAGACTAAACTATCTCCCGGTTCACACTCCACCCACGTCTATTGAACAGGTGAAGAGGCTCATTCCTTGTTCCCTGTTTAGGATGCGGTTTCTGGCTTTCTCTTTTCCAATCTCTTCACTCCTACGTAGCCCCCTGCACATCAGTGGCGTTACCGCCTTGCTCGGGGTGATATGATTAAAAAAAAACAACCTACTGCGGGATAATCTTCTGTCCAATCAGTCATGTCTCTTTCAAGACATGATCGCTCAAAATATTTATCACATATGGCACTTAACTGACTGAATCTGATGTAATTTCTTTTTTTTACTTTTTTACTTTCTTTTTTTCTTGGCTTGCTAAGTATAGCCGTAACTAGCACAAGGATCGGCATACATTGCAAAGTGTTATAGCAACAGTAAAGAAATTAATTTTCGTTTTATTTTAACTAATTACAATGGTGTTTTGACGTGAAGCGATTTAATCATCATTTTATCTCTCTTAAGCATGCTGACAACTAGAAATGATTTTAATAAATTTTATTATTGGATTATATTTAAATTCTATAATGTTTAATTTCAAATAATACCCAAGCTTGATAAAAATTAGAACTACATTTTTAAACAATGAGTCAATATGTAGAGACATAAAATGAACGTTAATCATTTTCACTATTAAATTATTCTTTAATTATATAATATTTATTTTTAAGCAATACGTCACCATGCTGATATATCGAAATATTCTAATTCTTTTCATTTATGTATTTATCTTAAATACTACTATCTTGATTTTTAAACAAGTCCTTAGCTTGATAAAAATTATTTTTTTATTATTATTAATCATTTCATGCCAAGCAAGGCAATACTGCCACCGATGTGCAGGGGGCGATATAAGAGAGTTAAAGTTTTAGGCAGGCGGAGAGTGAAGAGAAAGACGAACCAGCTACTGGTGGTGAAAGAGAATTGGCAATAGAAGGATGTGAACACACAGTAGTAAAACAGTTGCGAAGGTAACAAGAAAGAAAAAGAGTAAGAAAAACGGTGTGAAGTAGAGTTAAGTAGATAAGAGATAGAAATTGACTTTGCATTTAAATTCCTTGAGGTTGTAGCCGTCAGGAAAGCAAGTATGTGGAAGAGAGTTTCACAGGTGGGAAGCGCGAGAAAAGAAGCTTTTGGAGTAGAATTGTTGCCTGCATTTGGTTGATCTAACTGTAAATGGGTGGAACGTTGTTTTTGTGGAGGGGGCACCAGTAACCTAAGTTCGTCGGAGTAGAAGCCATAAAATATTTATAGAAGAGAGAGAGTGAAGCCACAACCCGCCGGTGAGAAAGTGGCTGGAGTCGAACTGCCAGGTCGGGACCAATCACATTACAGATTTTCCTGCGGTGTCTGTAGAAAAGACTGAGACAAACAGCAGAGGCACCTGACTAGATATGACAACAGTATTCCATGCATGGTCGGATGGTGGATTTGTATATGTGCAAGATGGATTCAGGCAAGAAAAACTTCCTGCCCGATACAGTGACCCTACCATCTTAGCAGTGGATTTAGCTATTGATTTAATGTAATGATTCCACTTAAGGTCGGAAGATATGGTTGGTTTTTTATTTAAAATAAATCTATAATATTTCTTTTCAAAGCAATCTGTCAGTATCCTGAACTATCGGTATAATTCTAATTATTTTCGTTATTAGATTATTCTTAGATTCTAAAATCTATACTTTAACCAGTGCTTAGGATATTAACATATCGAAAATAATATAATCCTCGTTATTATTGGATTATTCTTAGAGTCTACAATCTTCATGTTTAAGGAATCCATTAACATTTTAAGACATCAAAATAATTTTACTTCTTTTCGCACAAATACCCTTGGGAAAAGTATTAATCCGTCTCTTCCCTCCAGTTATGCGTTAAATAACAGGACACATCGGATTCTGTAACCTTGGCCGGCAACCAGTCTACCGCAGAAAGCAATAGCAACCTACTGCGGGATAATCTTCTGTCCAGTCAGTGATGTCTCTTTCGAGACATGATCGCCCAAGCGTATATCACGTATGGCACTTAACTGACTTAATGACTTAAATTGTTAAAAAAACTTTATTTTTTAGCAATGAAATTATTTTAGTCATTTTCATCATTTTACTATTATTAAATTTTAAACGGTGTATATTTAATCAATGCATCAACGTCGTGATATTCGATATGATTTTAAATAAATTATTAAATTATTCTGAAATTATAAAATCTTTTTTTTAGCAAATACTCAGTAGAATGGTTATTCGAATTTTTAAAATAGTTTTCATTATTGTAATTTTCTTAATTTCTAGAGTCTTTATTTTTAAATGATTCGTCAGCATGCTTATACATTGAAAGAAATCCTATCCATTATTGGATTATTATTAAATATTATAATCTATATTTCAAGCATTGCGTCTGCTTCCTAATCTTTTAAATAATTTTGATGCATAATACTTTATTTTTTTTAAATTCATCAGAATCATGTAAAATTCAAAATAACTTTAAGAAATTTTGTCATTTGATTACATTTAAATTTATATTTTAATTTAAATTCTATTATCTTTATTTTTAAGCAATGCCTCATATTTACAATATTTTAAATTATTAGTTTATACTTAAAAACTGCAATGCCCATATTTATACAATGCCTCCACATGTCGACTTGTTGGGTGATTCTTAAATTGTACACACTTTTATTTTAAACTTCATCACAGCAAACCGATACTTCGAAAATAAAATTATTAATAATCCTTTTCATTATTGGATTATAATTAAATTCTGTAATTTTTTAGGTAATGCAACAGTATGCAGCAATATCAAAAATATTATAATCCTTTTCATTATTGGATTATTATTAAATTCTGTAATTTTTTAGGTAATGCAACAGTATGCAGCAATATCAAAAATATTATAATCCTTTTCATTATTGGATTATAATTAAATTCTGTAATTTTTTAGGTAATGCAACAGTATGCAGCAATATCAAAAATATTATAATCCTTTTCATTATTGGATTATAATTAAATTCTGTAATTTTTTAGGTAATGCAACAGTATGCAGCAATATCAAAAATATTATAATCCTTTTCATTATTGGATTATTATTAAATTCTGTAATTTTTTAGGTAATGCAACAGTATGCAGCAATATCAAAAATATTATAATCCTTTTCATTATTGGATTATAATTAAATTCTGTAATTTTTTAGGTAATGCAACAGTATGCAGCAATATCAAAAATATTATAATCCTTTTCATTATTGGATTATTATTAAATTCTGTAATTTTTTAGGTAATGCAACAGTATGCAGCAATATCAAAAATATTATAATCCTTTTCATTATTGGATTATTATTAAATTCTGTAATTTTTTAGGTAATGCAACAGTATGCAGCAATATCAAAAATATTATAATCCTTTTCATTATTGGATTATAATTAAATTCTGTAATTTTTTAGGTAATGCAACAGTATGCAGCAATATCAAAAATATTATAATCCTTTTCATTATTGGATTATAATTAAATTCTGTAATTTTTTAGGTAATGCAACAGTATGCAGCAATATCAAAAATATTATAATCCTTTTCATTATTGGATTATAATTAAATTCTGTAATTTTTTAGGTAATGCAACAGTATGCAGCAATATCAAAAATATTATAATCCTTTTCATTATTGGATTATAATTAAATTCTGTAATTTTTTAGGTAATGCAACAGTATGCAGCAATATCAAAAATATTATAATCCTTTTCATTATTGGATTATTATTAAATTCTGTAATTTTTTAGGTAATGCAACAGTATGCAGCAATATCAAAAATATTATAATCCTTTTCATTATTGGATTATTATTAAATTCTGTAATTTTTTAGGTAATGCAACAGTATGCAGCAATATCAAAAATATTATAATCCTTTTCATTATTGGATTATAATTAAATTCTGTAATTTTTTAGGTAATGCAACAGTATGCAGCAATATCAAAAATATTATAATCCTTTTCATTATTGGATTATAATTAAATTCTGTAATTTTTTAGGTAATGCAACAGTATGCAGCAATATCAAAAATATTATAATCCTTTTCATTATTGGATTATAATTAAATTCTGTAATTTTTTAGGTAATGCAACAGTATGCAGCAATATCAAAAATATTATAATCCTTTTCATTATTGGATTAACCTTAAATTCTATATTTTTTAAGTAATGACACAGTATGCTGACACTTCAGAAATTTTATAATCCTTTTCATTATTAGATGATTATTAAATTCTATAAATTTTTAAATAATATCACAGTATGCTGACACTTTAAAAATATATAATATTCTTTTTCATTATTGGATTATTATTAAATTCTGTGAATTTTGTAAGTAATGCAAAAGTAGGCTAACATTTTACAAATATTATAATTCTTTTAATTATTAAATTATCCTTAAATTCTATAACTTTTAATCAATGCAACAGTATGCTGACACTTCGAAAATGTTATAATCATTTACATTATTAGATTATCCTTAGATTCTATAATTTTTTAAGTAATGACACAGTATGCTGACACTTTGAAAATATTATAATCATTTAATTCTGCATATTCTTAAGTAATGAAACAGTATGCTGAGACATCGAAAATATTATAATCCTTTTCATAATTAGATTATCCTTAAATTCTATAATTTTTCAAGTAATGCCACTGTATGCTAACATTTGGAAAATATTTTAATCCTTTTCATTATTTGATTATAATTAAATTCTGTATATTTTTTAAGTAATGCAACAGTATGCTGACATTTCGAAAATATTATAACCCTTTTCATTATTGTATTATTAAATTCTATAAACGTTTTAAGTTATGTCACATTATTCTGACACTTTAGAAATATTTTAATCCTTTTTATCATTGGATTATTATTAAATTCTATAAACTTTTTAAGTAATACCACAGTATGCTGACACTTTGAAAATATAATTCTTTTCATTATTTGATTATTAAAATCTTTTTAAGTAATGCGACAGTATGCTGACACTTCGAAAATGTTATAATACTTTTCATTATTGAATTATTCATAAGCACTTGTTTATTCCAAGCAATCTGTGTCCATGCTGACATTTCTTAAGAATTTTCAACTTTTTCATTATAAGAGCATTCTTAAATTCTATAATTTTTTTTAATCAATCTATCAGAATGTTGTTCGAAGTAATTTTAACTATTTTCATTGATAGGTTATCCTTAAACGCTTTAATTATTATTTAAGTATTGTGTCAGCATGCTACTATTTCAAAATAATTTCTCTCCTTTTCATTATTGAATTATTCTTAAATTCTAGAATCTTTTTAAAAAATGGCTCAGCAGCCTGACACTTCAAAATAATGGTGCTATTTTGCATTATTGGATTACTATTATTAAATTTTACAAATTTTATTTTTTAGCTCTTCTTCATTAGGCTGACATTTTGACATAACTTATACTTTACATTATATTAAATTTTACGAATTTTATTAATCCTTTTTCTTATTGGATTATTCTAAAATTCTCTAAACGTTTTTAAATATTGCGTCAACATGCTGCCATTTCATATATTTTAAACACTTTTTATTATTTTTGCAGTCTTTTTTTATCAATGTATCAGCTTTTTGGCGCTGGAATTAATTTAAATTCTTTTCAGTATTAGATTATTAATCAGTTCTAAAATCTTTATTTTGGCTTAATGAGTCTGAAAGCTGAAACTTTAAAAAATAATTTAATTACTGGATAATTTTAAATAATGTTTATTTCTAAGCAATATGTCTGCATGCCGAGACTTCGAAATAATATTAATTCTTTTCGATATCTAATTATTCTTAATCTTTTATCTTTAATTTTAGCAATTCATTAGCATGCTGACCATTTCAAAAATTATTAATCCTTTTCATTATGAGATTATAGTTAAATGTTATAATGTTTATTTCCAAGTAATGCGAAATCATACAGCTATATAGAAATTATTTTAATCGTTTTCAGTATTGGATTGAACAATCTTTATTTTTAAGCTATGCTGACACATCAAATTGTTTTTTATACTTTTGTTATTGGAATATAATTATATAATACATTCTTCATTTTAGCAATGCTTCAGTATTCAGACATTGAAATATTATTAATAATTTTCTAATTTAATTATTTTTAAAGACGACAATGTTTATTTTTAAGTAACTCTTGATTAAATTTCGAAATAATTTACACCTCTTTATTAGATCTTTAAATATTCTTTAATCATTTTTAAGGCATGAGTTAGCTTTGCTGACACATCAAAACAATTACAATTATTTTCATTTTGGGAATATCCATAAATTCTATAATCTTTATGCTTGCGTAGTCTGCATTCTGAAACTTCGAAATACTTTTTTCCAATTCATTACTAGATCATCCATCAATTCTATAATTTTTATGCTTGTGTAATCTGTTTGCATTCTGAAACTTTGAAATAGTTTTTTCCAGTTCATTACTAGATCATCCATCAATTCTATAATCTTTATGCTTGCGGAATCTGTTTGCATTCTGAAACTTCGAAATAGTTCTTTTCCAATTCATTAATAGATTATCCACAATTCTATAATCTTTATGATTGCCTAATCTTTTTGCGTTCTGAAACTTCGAAATAATTTTTTACAATTCATTACTAGATTATACATAATTTTATAATCTTCACGCATGCATCATCTGTTTGCATTCTGAAACTTCGAAATAGTTCTTTTTCAATTCATTAATAGATTAAATAATTTTTATCCTTTTCTTTATTGGATGATACTTACATTCTATGAAATATATTTTTATTCAATGTTTCGTTAATCTGACACATCGAATTCATTTTAATACATGTAATACATGCCTTTATATTTCACTATTGTGAAGGCCTCTTCCACATTCAAATAATTATAACCCTTTTTCTTATTTCTTATTCTAAAAGTCGATTTTCTTTATTTTTAACCATACATCACCATGATGACTTTTCAAAATAATATTATTCATTTTCGTCATTGAAATTTCTACAGTGTTTATTTTTTAACTAATGCATTAGCTTTCTGAAATTTAAAAATAGTTTGGTACCTATTTTTTACTGGATTCTTCATAAATCCTATAATCATTATGTTTACGCAATTGATCATGCATTCACATTGAGATATACTTATAATACTTTCATTATTGGATTAATCTTAAAGTCTAGAATATATTTTAAAAAGAGTGCCTCAACAGACGGACACTTCGTAATAGCACATCACTCAATAAGTCACGGGCCTGACATATAGACAGAGACACTAATAAAAAGTCCATATGATTTTTAAAAAGTACCAATCTTCAAATGGCACCTGATAAAATGTGCGCCTAATCGGATTATTAGTTTACAAATTACTGTTATTTATTTGAAGCTAAATTTTCAAAACAATGGAAACATTTGAAGGTTGTGTGTTGATAAGGCATTGCTTTCGGATGGGAAAATACTATTCAAGCAAAGTAATGGCTTGATAAATGTTATTTGGACGATTAATAGGCGACATGCTGACTTTAAAAGCGATCGCACTGACACAAATGATGCTTAACGCTCCGGTCGCCCAAAACGGCAGTTGTGCCAGAAAACACACAAAAAAATTGACAATCTTGTTTCGGCCGAGCGTAAATTGAAGTTTCATGAGATAGTAGACGATTTGAATATATCAGTGAGAAAGCTGGTTCAAAGTGGGTGCCGTGTTTACTCACAGTCGATCACAAACTACAACGCATCGACGATTCAGCATCTTGTTTGAAACTGTTTTAACGCAACAAGAAGGAGTTTTTGCGTAAATATGTGACAATAGATAAAACATGGATATACCGTCTCACTCCAGAGTCAAATCGTCAGTCAGCTGAGTGGAAAACAGCAGGTGAAAGCCGTCTAAAACGGCTTAAGAGGAAAACATCAGCAGACAATGTTTAGGCCTCGGTATTTTGAGATGCACAAGGTATTTTGTTAATCGATTACCTTGCGAAAAGAAGAACCATCAACAGCGAATATTATATAGCATCACTGGTGCGATCGATGGAAGAACTGTCACAAGTCGATCGCAACGATGGCAGAACCAGATGAATTGCACTTTGCATCCACCCTATTCTCCAGATCTGGCCCCCGGTGACTACTGGTTGTTTGAAGACCTCAAAAGAATGCTTTAAGAAAAGAGATTTGGTTCCATTGAAGAAGTGATAACGGAAATTAAGTCGTATTTTGAGAGCAAAGAGAAATCGTTCTACAAAAAAGGAATCACATTGTTATTTGGATTGGAATCAGTATATCACCCTAGAAAGAGACTGTGTTGATGAATAAAATCAAATTTTGCCTAAAAATTGTAATCTTATTAGTTAGGCCGGGGATTTATTGAGTGATGTGTTAATTGTTCTTCTTTTCATTATTGGATCAGTCTTAAGTTTTACAAATTTTATATTTAAACAATGTGTCAATATGCTAGCACTAAAAAATAATTTGAATCATTTTCATTATTGGCTTATTGTAAGTATCTATAATCCTTATTTTGAAGAAACATGTCAGCATGCTGATATTTCGAAAAAAATGTAATTCTTTTCATTAATAAACTATTTTTTGTACCATAATGTTTCTTCTTCAGTAATGTATCAGCATGCTGAAACTTCAAATCGTTTTCATGACCGGATAAATATCAATTCCTATCATCCTTATTTTTAAGAAACATATCAGCATGCTGACATTTCGAAAACAATTTAATTCTTTTCATTAATAAACTATTTTTTATACCATATTGTTTCTTCTTCAGTAATGCATCAGCATGCTGAAACTTCAAATCGTTTTCATTACCGGATAAATATCAATTCCTATAATCCTTATTTTTACAATTCGTCGTCAGGATAACCCATCTAAATTGTATTATTCATTTTTTTGTGTATATTCTGGGATGAGGTAGTATTTACACTATTTACCTTAGTCGAACTATTGTTCTCATTTTGGTTACCATATGTACGACGTTTCGGCTGTTATACGTTACAGCCTTCTTCAGGTGCTAGGAATTTTGAACCGAACATTTTGTTACGATCACTGGGGTATATCATTCTCATTCCTTGCATGAAGCGTCTTTAGGTAGTTATGAGTTATCTCCCCCTAACCCGACACTAATTTACTTGTTGAACTCTAGTAAAAAATGGTTACTGAACATTAGGTTTATAAGTTCAAGGAATTCAGTTGCTATTCATCTTAAGAACACATTGGCCAGTAGATATAGACGTTGGTTAGTTCGAGGGACTTGCTCCAAAGAGTCGTGAGTTCAATACCAGCCAACCGCAAAGGTGAAGTAACTTGGAATTGGGTTAGGGGGAGATAAATCACAGCTAACAAAAGAGGATGAAATACGCCAGGGATCGTAATAAGATTCGGTTGGAAATTTCTAGCACAGGAAGAAAGTCGGAGCGTACAACGACAGAAACATCGTACAAATGGCAAGCATGATGAAGACAAGAGTTCGAATAATTATTCTTTCTTTATTAAATTATTCGTAAATAATATTCAATAATTCGAAATAAATCATATAGATTTCAAATATTTATATTCTTAAATTCTATACCCTTTATTTTTAAGCAGTTCGTCAACTTGCAAAACCCTGAAATGTTTGCATTGTTTATATTATTGAATTTTTCTTAAATTCTATAATCTTTTACTGAACAATGTCTTATCATGAGGATACATCGAAATTATATTATTAATTTTCTTACCTGGGTGATTTTACATACTATAATCTTTATGTTTAAGCAACTGGTCAACATGCTATAACACTGAAATATTTTAATCGTTTCCATTATTGGATTGTGCTAAAATTCTATGATCTTTTTATAAAAGTCTCTCATTATGATAACCCATGGAAAATATATTATTCTTTTTTTTTAACAGGTTTAGTTTTACATACTATAATCTTTATGTTTAAGCAACTGGTCAACATGCTATAACACTGAAATACTACCATCTTTTCCATTATTGGAATTTTCTTAAATTTTATAATCTTTCTTTAACAATGTCTCATCATGATGACCCAATAAAATTATATTATACATTTTCTTAACTGGATTATTTTTATATTCCGTAATCTTTGGGTTTAAGCAATTCGTCAACATGCTAAATCACAGGAAACATTTTTATCGTATTAATTATTGGATTGTGCTTAAATTCTATAATATTTTTATTACTATCTCATCATGATGAAACATCGACATTATTTTATTCATTTTAACTGGATTATTTTTACATTCTACAAACTTTATGTTTAAGCAATTCGTCAACGACGAATATAAGACTGATATATTTTCAACGTTTCCATTATTGGATTGTGCTTAAATTTTGAAAATCTTTTTTTTGAAATCTCTCATCAATATGACACATCGAAATTATATTATACATTTTTTTCATCGAGATAAATTTTTGTCAAAATGCTATATCACTGAAATATCTTCGTAGTTTCCATAATTAGATTGTGATTTAATTATCTAATCTTTATTTAAATATCTCTCATCATGATAACCCGTGGAAATAATATTATTCATTTTCTTAACTGGATAATTTTTACATTCTATAATCTTTATATTTAGGCAATTTGTCAACATGCTATAACACTGAAATATTATCTTCTCCATTGTTGGATTTTTCTTAAATTGTAGTATCTTTTTGTAACAAGGTCTCTCTATGCTGACACATCGAAATTATATTATTCATTTTATAAACTGGATTCATTTTACATTCTATAATCTTTATATATTAGAATTCCGCAACATGCTATAACACTGAAATATTTTCATCGTTTCCAGTAAAGGAGTGTGCTTAATTTATAAACATTTTTAACAATGTCTCATCATGATGTAACATCGAAATGATATTATTCATTTTTGAACTTGATTATTTTTACGTTCTATATTCTTTGTGTTTATGCAATTTGTCAAAATTATATGTCAATGAATTATTTTCATCTTTTCCATGATTGGATTTTTCTTAAATTCGATAATCTTTTTTATTAATAATCTCTCATCATGATAACCCAAGAAAATTATATTATTCGTTTTCATAACTGGAACCATTTTTACATTCAATAATATTTATGTTTAAGCAATTCGTCAACATGCTATAACACTGAAATATTTTCATCGTTTTCATTACTCGATTGTGCTGAAATTCTACAATCATTTTTTTTAATAATCTCTCATCCTGAAAACCTATCGAAATTATATTATTAATTTTCTCTAACTTGATTATTTTTACATTCTACCGTCTTTATGCTATGACAACATGCTATGACAATGAAATATTTATTATCTTTTCCATTTTAGGATTGTGCATAAATTCTATAATATTTTTTTTAATAATCTCGCATCAGGATTACCCAAAAGAAGTTATAGTATTCATTTTCTTAACTGGATTATTTTTTACATTCTATAATCTTTATGATTAAGAAATTCGTCAGCATGCTATAACACTGAAATATTTTCATCTTTTACATTATTAGATGTTGCTTGAATTCTATAATATATTTTTTAAACCTCTCAACATGATAACCCAATGAATTATATTATTCATTTTCTTAACTGAATTTGTTTTACATTCTATAATCTTTATGTTTAAGCAATTTGTCAATATGCTATAACACTGAAATATTTTCATCGTTTTCATTATTGTATTATGCTTCAATTCTATAATCCTTTTTTAAATACTTTCTCATCATGATAAACCAAAGAAATTATATTATTCATTCTCTTAACTGGATTATATTTGCATTCTATAATCTTTATGTTTAATCAATTGTCAACATGCTATAACACTGAAATATTTTCATCATTTACATTATTGGATTATTCTTAAATTCTAAAATATTATTTTAATAATTCCTTAGCTTGTTGACAGAACGAAATTATATTATGCATTTTCTTGACTGGATTATTTTTACATTCTATGATCATTGTTTTTAAGCAATTCTTCAAGATGCTATAACATTGAAATATTTTCATCTTTTCCATTATTAGATTTTTCTGAAATTCCATAATCTTTTTTAACAAATATCTTATCATGAAGACATATCGAAATTATATTATTTATTTTCTTAATTGTATCATTTTTATATTCTATACACTTTATTTTTAAGCGAGGCTGACACGTACAAATAAATTTAACTGTTTTAATTTTTAGATTATTTTTAAGTTATGCATTTTATAATGGATTTCTTTAGCATACGGACGCCTAAATATAATTTTAATCATTCTATTATTGGATTATTCTATAATTCTACACTTTCTTGCGGGTTAGAATCAGACATGCTGATGAAATGATGAATGGTGTCTCTCAATTCACGTAAAATTAACTATATTTTTATTATTACATTTCACCGTATAGTTATGGTAAACTAGCTAGTCACGCAGATCGTTAGTACTACCACGAGGCGATCTACACTATCGGGCCTATATATGTAGTTGTAACATGAATAACTCAATGTCTTTTTAAGTATATCAATAACCGGAGAATAGAAAAAGAATGTTTATGTGCTTACCGAACTTTTATTGCCTGAATTCACACAATGCATTATACAAGAAGACGTCTTCGGTTCACAATTTGAGATACAAAGTAAAATGGTTTTCATATTAGTTGCATCAACTGCAGCAGACATCACCCATAGTGAGAGGAGTAAAACTTTCAAAATTGTACCGTTCATGTTCCTAAAACGGAAATATATGTTTTTATTATAAACATAAAATTGTTGAAAAGAAATCTAAAATAGTTATCCTTGAATAAATAAATAAATAAAAATCATTTTCTTATTATTCTATGTGCCTTGTCCTTTCAAGACGTAGGCGATCATGACCTTCCAAATTTTTCTATCCCTGCTGGCTCTTAGCACACTTCCTTCTGTAACATCTCGCAACCCCCGTTCTGTCATCCACCTGCTCAGGCCCTTCAAATATGTTATCCGCTACTTTGCTCTGTCTCTTTTTCCTTCTATCTAGCCTGTACTATCAGGTTCCCCAAGCCTTCTTTCTTCATTGCATGTTCCAGGAACTTCAGTTGTCTCTTCCTGATGATCAATATTAATTTCCTTCTCGTTTCCATTTTTCCAACACCTCATCATTGCTCACATGTTCGGCCTCTCTTCATTGTGAAAGTTTCCTGTGTCTTAATACTTTACTCAGCTTCTGGAACACGTCCTTTGCCATGTCAATTCGCTTTCAGATCTCTGTTTCGCACTTACCTTCTGCTGTATTTCAATTTTTGTATCTACTTGATTTGAATATGCCTCAACAGTATTTGGCATTTTGGGTTGCTCTTTTTGCTGATGACCATGCATTCGGTTTTCCTGCAGTTTATTTGTAGTTCTTTCTTGTCACTCTCTTTAGCTACCTTCTGTAGAAAATCTTGTAGTTTCCTTTTTGTGTCGGCAATCAGCACTGTATCGTCTGCGTATCTTATGTTGTTCAAATTGTGGCCTCCGATGACAAATCCTGACATATCATCTAAGGTCCCCAAAATATTCTCGGTGTACAACTTTAAATAAATCCGCTGAAAAGACACTTCTTTTTCTTACGCCTCTTTCTATTTTTGTATATCTGCTGACTTCTTTACCTGTCCGTATGCAGGCAGTTTGCTGCCAGTAGATTCTTTATTACTCTAACGTCTTTCCCAAATATATCGAGGCTGCTGAGCATCTCTATCAATTCTTTGTGGCATATTTTATCTAACGCGTTTGCATAATCTATGAAACACATGTACAAATCCTTCTTCATATGTATTGCCCTTTCAGAGAGCATCCTAATCATAAATATAGAGTTCCTTGTTCCATTGTCTTTGACGAACCCGCACTGTTCTTGTCATAGCATTACCCTGATTCTGCTTCGCACTATATTCTTTCTGTTCAACCAAAATATTAACTTTGGGTTTACTCTGAGATTTTCTCTTCCGCTTTCAATAAAAATTTAAATTTCCCTCTCAAATGATTGATTCGAAGAAGCGATACAGTTCATTGAAGACTTGTCTAATTTGATCGTTACTTGAGAAATCTTTGTTTTTAAAAAGAAAAAAATATCAACATGTACGTAAAAACTTGATACGCTGAAGAATCTCTCTATATTTCTAAATTAAGACACTTTAACTACTTACACTATTTACATTTTTCGGTCTGTTGTCCTCAGCGTTGTGCTTCAATTGATATCGACTCGGAACGAAAGATCGGAGTAGTTCAAATTCCAGTTGAATTCTTTGCATTCATTTACGCACAAATACCCTTGGGAAAGGTATTAATCCGACTATTCCGCCTGTTATGCGTTAAATAATGGGACAGATTGGGTTATATAGTCTTGACTGACAAACAGTCTACCGCAGAAAAGCAATGGCAATCTACTGCGGGATAATCTTCTGCCCTGTCAGTCATTTCTCGAAAGACACATGATCGCCCAAACTGACTGAATATAATAGTTGAAAATATGATTAAGGCTTCTACTGGGTATCAAGCGGGGGATCCATTTTATATTGTTATGAAGTAATAAACTGATCCCTCACTAATTTCTACATCATGATATAATACATCTCTTCCCCCTCTATCTATGAGTCAAATAACAGGACGGGTTGGGTTCTATAGCCTTGGCCGGCAACCAGTCTACCACAGAAAAACAATGGCAACCTACTGCGGGATAATCTTTTGCCAGTCAGTTATGTCTCTTTCCAGACATGATTGCCAAAGCGAGTTTTCATGTATGGCACTTAACTGACTTCTTCATCTTTATTGTCATATTTATGACGTTTCGGCCGTTGTACGCTCCGACTTCCTTCAGGTTAAATACTTGGTCTAGTTGATACACGCGTAGGTTGAAAGGAATTAGTCACTTGTCTGATAGAGTTGTACGTTCAATACCTGACCACAGCAGAAATGAGCAAAATCTTAGTTGATTTATGAAAGGGAATGAACTGATAACTGAAACATTTATCCCCAAAATAGTGTGGCATGTTGAACGAGAACCATCTAATTCATTGAACTGAATAAGCAGTTTGGTTCTAAACTCCAATGTATATCACCTAAGAAGGATGAAGCGTACACCGACGGAAACGTCGTGAATATAACAATAAAGATGAGATCAACAATTCGAACAATTTAAATAATGAAAATATTTAAGAGTTTTCATATAAATTAGTTCGGTAAAGTATTTTTTATAATCATTTCACCCCAACAAGGAAGAATATTACTGGTGCGCAGAGGGGTTACAATGAGAGAGAAAAAAAAAACGGTATCAAGGATGCCAAAGAAAAGATAAGAGACGGATGAGAATTAAGTAAATAAATGATGGCATTTGATGTTGCATTGAAACTTCTGAAGATAGTAGCTATCAGGAAAGCAAGCGAATAGAAGTGAGTTAAACAAACAGGAAATGCGAGAAAAGAAACTATTAGAGTAGAAGAGTGGGTTACATTTCACTATTTTAACGGTAAAAAATGGTACCTTAATTCCGAGTAAATACATGTGGCCAGAGACCAGGAAAAATCGTCAGAGCAGTTTCCATGAAAATACTTGTAGAAAAGACAAAGACAAAGGGAAGCCACATCATGCCGGTAAGAAAAAGACTAATGGCTGGCTGCCAAGTCAAGATCTTACAAATTCTCTTTTTGATTGTATCGAGAACCCCGAGATGAATAACAGGAGCACCCATCCAGATATAGCAACAGTATTCAATGCATGAACGCTAGTAAGTTTATATATGTGCAAAATGGATTCTGACAAGAAAAACTTCTTGGTCCGACACAGTGATCTAACCTTCCTAGCTGTAGATGCAGCTATGGATTCAATGTAGTCATTTCATTTAAGGTCATTTGAGATAGGGAGGCAAAGTAAGCACAGTGCGTTGCTCTCTAGGAGACTAGTGTCACCCATTCTAATGGTAAGCAGGAATATTTCTCTACGGGGTTTAAAGGGGAGCAGCTTTGTTTTTGAAGCATTAAAATTTACTAATCTTTCAAAATGTTAATATTCTTTGAATAGCTATTGTATAGACCGTGAAAATACATTGGCCTAAATAGCTAAACGTTATCGTGCGAACAGGAGACTTGTTTTTAATCACTATATGTACGAGTTGTTTTAGAAAGCGACTTCTTTGTAATATCTACCTGGGGAGGTGATTCCAGCGCATGACACAATTGGAAAAAAAAATCAAAGAAAAAAATAGTATGGGAGTTGAATTGTGCAGCACAAACTGTTCAGAAACAATAAAAGATACGCACAAATTCACAAATCATCGAGACAGAGGTTTTGAACGCACCACTGTAGCTGAAACTATTGATCACTCCGATTATAGACCCTCTCTCTCTCTCTCTCTCAAAAACTGCAACTATAGTTACAGTATAAAACACAAGTTGATTTCGTGGGTGCTGAAAAGCACAAATGTGCCTGGTTGTACAGATATACTAGCTATCATAGAAGATAGTCATACTAGGAAATTAGCAGTCAACCATACCATACTATATCAGGCTTGAGTGATATTGTATTTGCTTATATCAGTTAAAGCATCAGATTTATGAAAATTTATATCTTATTGCCATCAGTTATGGACTTATGTGCATATCTCTTTATATGGTATTGTCTTGAAATTCTTCTGTTGTTTTAGATTGTATTATAGAACATGTTAATTCTATAACAATTCAGGATTCAAAGATATGAAGTTAAATTCAGATAAATTAGAAGTAGAAATATGATAATTTGTTATTGTCTCTGTATTTTGTCTTTATGTTATATTTGTTTTGTGCATTGCGATATCAGTCAATTAATTGCCATAGGTAATACACGCTTGGATGATCATGTCTCAAAAGAGATATGGCTGACAAGGTAGAAGATTTTCCCACAATTTGTTGTCATTACCTTCTGCGGTAAACTGTGAAGAGACAGATTAGTTCCTTTCGAAAGGGTATTTGCACGTAAGTAAATCAATGTGATATTTTAGGTGAAGTTTATTCTATGAGTTTTTAGCCTGTTGAAATGGAAACAGCCAATTATAATGAATAAAATATATAGAAATATTCACAGAAATATATTTATTTAATGAAAATATTTCATGTCAACTTATTAATTTATTTAACTAAATGTCAAGTCGTCAGTTCTATTAACAAGAAAGGCTTGCATTCAGCAAATTGATAAATTCATTGAAGTCTGCTATAATTTCCTCGTAATACGGTAAAGATTTTGATTGCAAAAATATTCTAAATTTGGTGTCCAAGAACTGAACTTTATTCACGTCGCTAATTTATTGTAAAAATTAACGATTATTTTCCTTAATCATTTAACTAATTTCAGGTAAAAATAATAACCTATTTTTGTTTGATTCCTTTAGCTAATTTTATGTAAAATGAACAATTACTTCCCCTTTTCGCATTTAGCTAATTTCAGGTAAAAACATACAATTAATTTCTTGTAGTCATTTAACTAATTATAGGTAAAAAAACGAAGAATTATTTTACCTTTATTCATTTAGCTAATTAGAAGTAAAAAAAACCAAAACAATTATTTTACCTTGATTCATTTAGCTAATAATAATTGTACTCCTTTTGTCATCTAGTAAATTTCAGGTATTAATGGACAATTATTTCTCGATATTCATTTAGCTACCTTCCGGTAAAAAAAAATTGTTTTAAACTTTATCATATTAATCTCAGGTAAAAAAAAAACATCATTTTTCATTTACTCATTTAGCTAATTTCAGTGATAAAAAAACAAAAAAACTAACAATTATTCTCTCTTTAATCATTTAGATTATTTCAGATAAGGATGTGCGTTGTGGTCCAGTGAATATCGGCTCGGAAGGAGAAGCCGGGGAGCCGATTTCGAATTCCAGTTGAATCCATTGTTTTCACTTACGCGCAAATACCCTTGGGAAAGGTATTAATCCGTCTCTTCCTTCCAGTTATGGGTTAAATAGCAGGACAGATTGGGTTCTATAGCCTTGGTCGGCAACCAGTCTACCGCAGAAAGCAATGGCAACCTACTGCGGGATAATCTTCTGCCCAGTCAGTCTTTCACCAGTCTTGACCCAGTCAAGCGTGTATCGCCATACGCGATACACGCTTAGGGCGATCATGTCTCTTTCGAGACATGATCGCCCAAGCGTGTATCGCGTATGGCACTTAACTGACTGACACATAGTTATTTCCACTTCGAAGATTTAGCTAATCTCAGCTAAATTTATTAATTTAGCTAAAATCAATAAGTTTATTCATTTAAATGACAACATTTTATCTGTATTTTTTTAGCAAATTTCAGGAAAAATAAATAGTTATTCTTCTTTATTCATTTAATTAAATTCAGCTAAAAACAAAAAAACATTTTTTCACTCATTTATCCAATTTCAGGTATAACAAACAATTATTCTCCATTTGAGTGATAAAGATAATTAGAGGTAGAAAAAAATTATATTCTCTTCAATTATTTAGCTACTTTTAACATATAATAATTTTCCCTCGATTCATTTGGGTCAATTCTGAATATATAATTACTTTCCCTTTATTAATTTTGGGTAATTTATGGTAAAAACAAACAATAATTCACCCTTTATTCATTTAGATAATTTCAGGTGAAACTAAATATTTGTTCCCTTTATTCATTTGCATAATTTTTATTAAAAAATAAAACTTATCTTCTCTTTATTCATTTAGCTAATTTCTGGTAAAAACGAATATTATTATCCTTTTATTCATTTGAATCTTTCAGTGTAAATACAAACAATTATTTTGCCTTAATTCATTTAACCAATATTAGATAAGACAAATAAACTTTTCCCATTTATTTATTTGGCTAATTTCTGGCAAACACGAATATTATTATCATTTTATTCATTTGAATCTTTCAATGTAAATACAAACAATTATTTTGCCTTAATACATTTAGCCAGTTTTAGATAAGATAAATAAACTTTTCCCAATTATTTATTTGGCTAATTTCTGGTAAAAACGAATAATTCTATACTTTTATTCATTCGAATCTTTCAGTGTAAATACAAACAATTATTTTGCCTTAATTCATTTAGCCAATTTTAGATAAGACAAATAAATTTTCCCGTTTATTTATTTGGCTAATTTCAGGTAAAAACGAATAATTTTATCCTTTTATTCATTCGATTCTTTCAGTGTAAATACAAACAATTATTTTGCCTTAATTCATTTAGCCAGTTTTATATAAGATAAATAAACTTTTCCCATTTATTTATTTAGCTAATTTCGTTTAAAAACAATTTATTTTTTCATATTGCTTTGTGGTGATACCGACCGAGCAAAAGCAATGGACCGGATGTTCGCACTCTCACGACCAAAAAGCAAATTACCAAAACTCGACGGTGCGCACCCGACTTCGCGCAGTGTTCCGGTTGAAAACTAAAAATTAATTAAATATTAAATTCCAGTTCGCGAGCCTACGCGAATTCATTTATCGGGCAATGCGAAGCCCAGAATCAAAAACGGATATGAATTCACAAATGATCTGCTGCGATCCAAAAAGAAGATCTAAAAAGCCGATACAGAAAGCATTGTCAGACAGAAAGACAGACAAAACTCGAGACAGACGAGAGTAATTAGTAACTCCTCTTGACCTAAGTCAAGCGGCTTACTATGCCCTTACCCCTAACCTATCTTTCCCTCCTTCGCTGTCTCAAAACTACTTACTGACCTAAGGAGCGGATACATCAAAGACATTTCTTAGTTACAACGCTGCCACATACCTAAGCATTAATTCTCTTTTCAGCATTTTATTACTATGAACATTTTAACGTCCGTTGGACCCATATTTAACGGATTACTTGAATTGTAAAAACCTTAATTGATATGTGTATATATAAAATGTTATTTCTCAACTCAGTTTGCCTTTCTTGATTTATAATCTTTTAATGACTTATAGTGGGCTATCTACAACGAGGCCAAATTCCGTTAATCTGCAACAGTATACAACTACGCTTCAAAAGAATGCGTCTCCACTATAAACTGGCGACCCCGACGTTCAGAAGATTGCGTGTTCGAATCACGTCGGAATAACCCACTACAACACATTTAGCCAAATTCAGGTAAAAATAAACCTTTCCATTCCTTTCTCATTTAGCTAACTGTATTCTGTCCATTTTATACCAGCAGTATAGCTCGGCGTTGTTTGGGTGTAATGAAAGCTTTAAAACTAATCCATAGTCCTGGAGCTCAGACTCTTTGGACGTTGGCACGAAAGACTAAAAAAAAATAGTTGTTTCCAGCTAAAGTGAAACCGTACACTGAAAGAAAAATGAATGGATGTAAATCAAATTTTGATTTCCTGGCATCGATATCAAATAAGATTTTTTTCGTCGTAAACTGAATTTTGAAGACTAAATAAGTCCTCTGAGTAAATGGTATCATGGCTGAAATTAAGAACTACAATTATACCTACTTAGAGCCAAACCCGAAGAAAAACTAAAATAAAAGGGCTGAAAAAACACACAGGCAGATAAACAGACACACACAGAAACATCTTGCCTTTTATATATATATATATATATATATATATATATTATCAATTTTCTGCACTATTGTAAGAAATGCAACCTTGAAAATTCTGAATATCATTTCTTATGTCTTTGTCTATGAGTGTATCAAATTTGATTAAAATCGGACCACTCCTTTTATAACACGATTTTTTCGATTATCGATTTTCGATATTTATCGGGGGTAGCACGACACAAAATTTAGCTAAGAACACTCGCAGACGCTTGTAGTACAACAGTGTAAATTTTCAAGAAATCGGTTCAGCCGTTTCGGAGTCTATAGGTAACGGACACGCACAGACACAGACACACAGACAAAGTTCCATTAATAATAAGTTTAGATAGATAGCTGTTTACCTCATTATCCCATCGTCCACATACTAAGGTGCAGCTAATTATGATATCTTTAATCTCTGGCATTTCAATTTAGAGTAACGCTTCGCCAGTGGCACATATGATTTTAAATTATGTGGGATTCTTTTTCTATTCTGTTTTTTGCCCATTCACCTTTTTTGTTTAATCTATAGTGGTGAAGAATTCGTTTATTTTCCAAGCTCATTTCAACAAAAGTAAATATAAAAAACTCGAACGAAATTCAAACTCGGCTCCTTGATTTCTTGTTTTGAAACACTAAACATTATACAGCTTTTAAATAATATTCTATGCAAATTAAATTTTAAAAAAATATTTACTTCTTTTAAAAATCAGTAAAATACAAAAAAAAAACTTCTATGAACTATTCTTTTTCTAAAACTTACATAAACTATCATTATAACTCTTAATATTCATCGTATGTATTTGATCATTAGGTCGAAATTAATCTGTCGAATCGAGTTTTTCCTCCAAGAGAATGTCTTGAATCTGTTCAAGTTTTTCATAAATATATGTGAATGTGTCAAGAAGCCACAGCTCGCAGTTATTAATTGAATGTTATAGATATCAGAATTGTATATTGATTATTGTAATAAAATTCACCACGGAAATAATCGTAAATTTGATTATGTTAAAAAGATTTTATTGACTTAAGTAAATGTTTTTATTCAACTGTAGAATTATGGATGTTCTTATATGTACTGAATCGATACACACATAGAGCACAACAGAAAATTTGCAGAAATTTAGTCTAAAGTCAACATGAGTTGAGTAAAGAACAACAGAATAAAAGAATACGTCATCACAAAATCACACAAAAACACACTTTTCTACTTTGATAAACCACCAGAGAATGTGTATTGAAGCATATTTATCTGCAAGATAGATTGAAAGGGAGATAAATAAAGTATTATGAAATAACGACATCATAAATATTCATGATATGGAATTATTAAATTCTAAACACTTGCTGTTTTAAACAGTCAAAAAAGGATTATTATAAGAGATAAGGGAATTTAACATAAAGCAGGTAGCGAAACCTGAAAATTCGACTCATGTTCTTAAATCAATTTATCAAATCGAGACTATTAACGCATCAATCAGTAAATCCCGGTTCTAACTAATAAAACATCAACTTTTAGGTAAATTTTGACTTTATTTATCAACATAGTCTCCTTCTAGGGTGATACACCGATCTAAACGACTTTTTAAAAATTTAATGCTTTTTTGTAGAAAGATTTGTCTTTAACCTCAAAATACGCATCAGTTTCCGGTATCACTTTTTCATTAGAGCCAAACCTCTGTCCCTGGAGTATTTTTTGAGGTCTGCAAACAGCCAGTAGTCGCTGGCGGCCAGATCTGGAGAATAGGGTAGATGGGGGAAGCAATTCGAAGTACCAGTCATGAGAAGAAAAGGTCCTTCAATGAAACTGGGAAAACCCTACTTCAATCCCTCATACAACTTCTCTTTTCTGAACAAAAATTTAAAAAAATAAAAACAAAACAAAAAATAATAGTAAAGTTAACTACAAATCAAAACATATTCACCCCACTGTCCTAGTGACCTAGGCATTCATCGGGCTGACTACCCTCTTGTCTAACAGGTATTATTCTGCTTTTTTCACTTCGGATTCTATGATGTGTAGTCTTTGAATTTGCAGGACTTCTTATTAGTCTTCCTGCCCTCGTCGTCCTCACCATTTCTGGATTTGGTTTTGTTGGGGATGGTGTCTGGCTCACTTTTCTCTTCTATCATTTCCTGTCTTGGTGTTTGTGGGTTACAAATGTCTTCTACACCCGATCCTGCAATTG
The DNA here is from genome assembly GCA_037127315.1 of Ascarosepion bandense. Classification (NCBI taxonomy): domain Eukaryota; kingdom Metazoa; phylum Mollusca; class Cephalopoda; order Sepiida; family Sepiidae; genus Ascarosepion; species Ascarosepion bandense. Next base: position 4,097,315 of record JBBBDQ010001522.1, read on the forward strand.
CTGGTACCTCGCTATAATCCTGGTATGGCTGGTAGATCAATGATGGTAATGGGGGTGATTCTGCTGTTTTTTTCAAGTCCAACCTATTCCGTCGATGAAGCTCCTCGCCAATTTTCACATGATATAACCTCTCATCTAGTCACCGAAAAGAAATTATACAAGTGATTTTTTATAGAAAGTCGTTGAGAAATCAGATTTGTTATTTTTTATCATCTATAACATAAATGTTGTAGTCAAACAGAAGAAAGAAACTACGAATGTAGGTAACGCCACTGAATTGTCAAAAAAATAAAACCCCCAAAAACAGCATATCATGATGCTAAACGGGCACAAACCTAATAAAAACAAAGTTTTATCATCAAAATATTTCTGCTATTATTAAGAAGAAAGATCAAATATTGTTGTTGTTATTTTTCAAAAAATTTAAAATCCTTTCTAACAAGTTCGAAATTTTAATTAAAATTTCATTTTTTGTTTCCTGTCAGCGATTCACGCTATGTTTACATAAGATGACTATTAAGAAAATGGAGTCGGTCGAGTAAAATTATTTTGAGGCGAGTAAATTTTCCATCGCTCTCGACTACCAGTCAAGTGATTTCTTTTTTAAATCCCAAAAGCTGCATGTAACTCGAAAAGAATATGATGATATGATCAAGATGTTGACGTTCAAGATTGCATCAAACAAAAGAATACCAAGAAAACCACCAACGATGGAAAGAATAATTATATTTGCTGGATCTGGATTTTGCTGAAAAATTGATTGAATAAAGAGAGATTTTTTTTAAATTCACCAGTAAGTAGCGCTATCTGATCGGTAATTAAATGCTGGTTGTTTCCTTATTAGGAAACGGATATTATTAAACATTAAATATTACCATGATAGATAGATATTACCAGGATAAGATAGTTAGACACATATTAACAGAAAGGGATAGATAGATAGATAGAGATAGATATTAAAAAATCAAATAGATATATATGTCAATATAACTATGAGGAACTAGATATTAATATAATTAGATTGTAACCGAATGAGATCAATATATAGGTAGATATAAACTGAGGTTTGCTGGATATCAACACCGTTGTGCTAATTAATTGAAAACACTGCTTTAATTTCCTTTTTTTACCATACGGTCAGTTTTAGACCCATTGGAGTGACAGAGTGTAATCAATTTTTATTTTTTCCTTAGATTTGGTCATATAGAGTGGTGTGTAGCAATTTTTCAGAGTGTTTGATGAAATTTGTTTAGCTTTGAAAAATATTATGTCATCCGCGATTACATTAGTTTTTTTTTTTTATCACGACTGTCTCGACTGTTTATTAGTTTTCTTACGGCCGTTGTCTGCTATGGACGTTACTCCAAGGAAGCGTACGACACTTGCACGAATTCGCTGGCAAGCATTACAGAGAGATTGCTGATATTGTTGGTGTCAGCCTTTTAAATGTCAGTCGTGTCATCAAGGTGAAAAACAAATAGTGTCTATCAGTTCAGGAAAATGCGGTCGTAAGAGAAAAACAACGCCAAGAGACTAGGTATACGTGATTAGGAAAAGTGAGAAAAATCCAAGGAAGATATTAATTATGTTTGAATTATTAACACAAGGGTATAGATATTAGTCCAAATATCAATCTAATTATGCTAAGTGAGTTAAATAAATCAATTAAGCGAAAAAATGATAGAGCCTAAATTAAAATAGATTATATTAAATACTCACAATTTCCTTTAGAGAACGGAGAAGGAGAAAGTAAAATAATCTTTACTTGTAAAACCAAATCAGCTTGATCAACTAAAAAGCTGAAGGCGTATAATTCATCTTATATATATATATATAAAGATCAGATGAATAAATTATTTCAGTCATCGTTTTGACACAAAAGTTTTCCAGATGTTCTTTTCCTTACCGTTAATTGATTTTATCTGTGTTTTTATTTATATTCATCACTGTTGACATGTTTATGTATGTAACAATCAATGACCCTTTGAACGAAGGATCTGTAAACAGAATACAGCCGGCACTTTATAATATTACCGCTTTATTTAAATACCAATCATTTCTGGGTGTGTGTGTGTGTGTGTGTGTGTGTGCACAGACAAAACAGCTGATGAAAATCTTGAAATATATATATATATATATATATATATATATATATATATATATAATGTGTGTGTGTGTGTGTGTGTGTGTGTGTGTGTAAAATAAGTAAAGAAACGGTAGGAAAAATTATTTTAACTTATCATTTTTTATTTAAATATTAAAGTCGAATATATATATATATATATATATATATATATATATAAATGTAAACTTGTCGTTATACTCGTTTCGAACTCCCGCCCCCGAGTACATACGCGGAAGGAAAAAATGGTAATATAAAAAGAACGAGCTAAGCACTTGAACATCAGTCAAAGTACGTAGCCCAAAGAAAAAAACCCAGACGAGTAACCTAAAACAAAAAACGCTCATTACGCAAGTAGAGCAAACTAAGTAAATAACTAACCTAGAGAGCCAACGAACCTACCAAGGTTTCACCAAATTGGATCTTCAGGGAAAGTTTGCTTTCCCTGAAGATCCAATTTGGGGAAACATTGGTAGGTTCGTTGGCTCTCTAGGTTAGTTATTTACTATATATATATATATATATATATATAGTTTTACTGAAAACTTGAAATTTCGTTTCTATAATCATGGAATAACTTTAGGCAATGTATGATCTAAACATTTCCGGCAATTAAAGGATAGTTGTAGTACACGCCATCTTAAATCACTTAAAAAATCTTAACTTATTAAACAGAAGAAATGTGTTGATTCTCACATAAAATCAATATCTTTTGAAATATATTGATTCAGATTAATTTTACTGTAAATTATGGCTTTTTCCTTTTTTATGTTATTATTTGTTATATATATATATATAAAATTTAGGAAAAAAGTAACTCCCTCCTACTATTAATCGCCGTTTATTTTAAATATAAAATAAAAACATATATGAAATAAAAAAGCACATCTATGTTAACTGCAATATATATTTTTAAAAAAGCAAACATTGCGGAAACCAGATAGTTTTATTAAAAATTTAGGTTCGTTAACAGTGAATCTCTTCTAAGCCTCTGAAGTGGTGCCTGAAACTCGTTGTGGGATAATGTGTATATAATTATATAATTATAATTACTCTTCATTGCTTTTTTATATTACATCGAGTACCCTTTTGTACTCTAATATAATTTATACAATGCCAATATTTTTGAAAGAAATAAAATCATCAAACCGCGTAAAAAGTAAGAACATGGCCCCTCGTACTATCCATTGCAAAAAATCAAAATAAATAAATAAATTATGTAAATAATAGACAAATTATTAAACTTCCAAAAGCATTCAAACACAAGTTACTGCAATAATAATATACAACAACTAATAGTAAATAAAAATTAACAAACCGAATTCGGATTGATAATTATATTCAATCGCCTCTAAAAAGCATGTTACAGATTGTAACCGATTGATAATCACCTCAATGCTTACACCCGCACACACACACACACACACACACACACACACACACATATATATATATATATATATATATATATATATATTGAATACTGCTGCCACATCCGCTCTTCTATTCTCCTCGGGGTTCTTGACAAAATACAACGAAGAATCTATAATATGATTGATACCGACTTAGCTGACCGCCTGCAGTCACTCTCACCGGCATGACGTGGCTTCCCTGTGCCTCTTCTATAAGTACTTTCATGGCTTCTGCTCTGATGAACCTAAATCACTGGTGCCCTCTCGGTGTTAATTTGCACGAGATACTAGATTGGCAACTAGGTCCCACCCTTTTACAGTGAAACAGATGAAATGTAACCGCAATTTCTACCCCAACAGCTTCTTTTCTCGCACTTCCCGCCTGTGGAATTCCCTTCAGCATGCTTGCTTCCCCGACGGCTACAACCTTCAGGAGTTTAAATGTAGGGTCAATAGAAAACTCCTAACATTAACTCACACCCATTCTCTCCAACTCTCTCCCTATGTACATCCTAACTCGTCTATCACCCTCCTACTGACATTTCTTATACCCAATCGCTCTAAGCAACCCCCTGCGCTATAGTGGCAGTGGAATGCCTTGCTTGGGGTGACATGATTAATATATATATATATATATATATATACAGTATTGTCCTCATCTTTGTTGCCATTTGTACGACGTTTTGACTGTTATACGCTCCGGCACAATATGCTAGGAATTTTGAACCGAACCCATTATTACAATTATTGGAGTATATCATTCTCATTCCTTGCGTAGAGTCTCTTATGATTGTCATGAGTTATCTCTCTACTAACCTTGTAAGTTACTTATTCACAACTGCTGTAGCCTGGTATTGAACTCACACCTCTTTTGGTCAAGTCACAGGAACTAACTAACGTCTATATCCCCTGGGCCATGTGTCTTTAAGGAACAACTGAATTTCTGGGTCTTATAAACCCAATGTTCAGTAACCATTTTTTAACAGAGTTCATATTGTAATTTTTGATGTTAATAGTTTTCTCTAATATTTTTTACCAGTGCTCATATGGCAATTTGATTTTCTAATGATTTTCTCTGGCACGCCTTATTACTGGTTCGCATATTGTATTCATCTCTATGCTTGGTCGGCTTAGGAGATTTTTGTAGCCTAGCATATGTGCTGATTCCTTAAGTTTACGTAGTTTTCAGTGGCCTTCTCTATCTATTATTTCAATTTCATCTCATAAGGAGCGGTGATCCGCTTTCTCCCACCATATATGATCAGCAACAACTGTTTTTTCTATCTCCCCTCGTGTTACTGCCTTGCGATGTTCTGTAGCCTTACCTTAAGGGGCGGCCTGTTTCTCCTTTATATTTTTTCCACAGCTACATGGAATGGCGTACACTCAGTCCTTAGTCATGCCCTCCTCTGTTGGGGGTCTTAGTCGGGAGACGTACCTGCAATGTGTAGAACCACTTCTGAAGATCGTCCTGATGCTATATGGACCATAGATCCTTTGTATTTTCTTTGATAACCCTATCACATAGAGTAAACAGAACAAGACTGTTTTCTGAGAGTTGTTATCTTCATGCACCCTCTCTTCCATGTATGTTAGAGTTGTTATCATGTACCCTGGATAATTGTTTCGTTGTAGGGTACTGCCTGTACTGATCATTTATATTAAAGTGATTGTAATAAAGTGTTCGTTTCGAAAATTTCTAGCACCTACAATAGGCCGAAGCGTACAATGGCTGAAACGTTGTACAAATTGCAGCAAAGATGAGGATAATAGTCGGTATAATGTAAATAGTATAAATACTATCTAATCTCAGAAATATATATATATATATATATATATATATATATATATATATATATATATATATATATGGAAAATGAAAGAGGAAGGGCTGGATCCTGAAATTAGCTGGAAACTGATAGGTTCAGCCCGTATTCCGAGGAATTTTCGTGATAGGTGCTGTCTATGTTTACTGGAAAAATTTCAATATAAAATACCCCCACCAACACCGGCTAATGAATTTTAGGAGGGAATTCATCAGTAAGTGCTGCCACAAGGCAAATTGTTTGAATACTTAAATTTAGAATTTAAATCTCCGTTGACTATATATTAGAATATAAATTAAAAGGATTCAATTTAAGTTTTAATCTTAATTTTACCCTAACGTTAACCTTAAAAAGTATTTTTACCCTCTTATCTTCCTATCCCAACCTCCTTGAATTGCCTATCTTTAGAAAATATGGATTCTTTTACTAAACCCCTTTTCCTTGGTTAACACATATATGTATATGTATTTTTTTTCACTAATATTTTTTCTCTAATAATTTTTTTCTCTAATAATTTTTAAACTGATAATAACTTTAAATTCATAACTTCCTGTAATGGATAAACTTAATTAAAATTTTTTAAGATGTTACACTTAAATCTATTCCTCCCCTTCCTAAATATACCGTTTCAACACCCTGTAACCCTGCCACTAACAGCTCTGTCCTGTTGTACTTTGTGACCTTCCACACTTTACCCCAGGGCCTTCGCCATTTGGAACCAAACAATGTCGCTGACGTGACGTAGAATCTCTATTAGAGATCCTATGTCGAAATGTACATCCGACACCTTTGAATTTTGAAAATTTTCTTTAATTTATATTGGCTCTGTATTCTTAATACATTGAGCTCTCTGCCTGCATCACTTTTTAATGTTAAAAATTTTTAATATTGATTAGGATCAGGTTCTTGGAATTTAGCTTCCTACTCTTCCACTTCGGATTAAAGAAAAACAAATATATATATATATACATATATATATATATATATATATATATATATATATATATATATATATATAATTATTTGTTTAAACATTACTTTTGATCGATACTCGTATTTAAGTAGATATTCTGTTTATAATAAAACAGTATATACATTTATTTCTACCGGCCTGATTATTTACGATAAATTTTTGTAACGAAAATGTCATTCGCAGGATTCAAACCTGCAAACCCTATCCACATAGGGAAAGCCACCAACTGGTCTAACGCGTCTTTGACGTCTCGACTACGAATAACCAAAAATCCAAATGAAGTCAAATCAAGCCTATATAACCCAATTTTCGATTCACCGTAAATAACCATATCTGCACTGAGATGTATAGAATGTCAACAAATGTAAACATACAATGTTACGGAAATTAACGAAGATTAACAAAATGGTTTTAAACAACCGACAATTTGAAATTATTTGTTTGAACATTATTTTTTTATTATCAATTGGTGTCTTTCCCTATGTTGATAGGGGCTGAATATTCGAATCTTGCCGAATGACACACATTTTCGTAAGAATGATTTATCGTAAATAATTAGGCCGTTAGAAAGAAATATATGTAGTGTTTTATTATAAGCAGAATATCTACTTAAATACGAATAGTGATCAAAAATAATGTTCCAACAAATAATTTCAAATTGTCAGTTGTATATAATTATTTCTTTAATCTATCTATCTATCTATCTATCTATCTATATACGCTCTCACCCTGATTGAGCACTCTGGAAGAATGGTAGATTTTGAAAAAAAGTAGCTACTCTGGCATCTACACATCGTTGACTCAGCAATGAATTAAAACACTCTCGGCTATTGGGCGTGTATAATGATAATATACACTCTAAAAATCTGCCTCCTTCTACCGAGCGCCTGTAGGCCAGAGGTAGAATTGCCGACTGACGCCAATTCGGACGGGATTTAATCCTAGGTAAAAAGCAATCGGCTGTCTAACCGTACTGTTGAGCTGTGATACAGCGAAACACATCTATCTGCTGATGACTATATATATATATATATATATATATATATATATATAAGTGAACACTTGTATTTGAGTAGACTAACACTAACGTTGGAAATAATGAAAAATATGTTGGATTACAAAATAAAATACAATAATTCTTTAGAATTTTAAATCCTGAATAGAAATAGTGTGGAGATAAGCTTTAGTAGTGCCAGTAGTTTTGAAACTAACATTAAGAAACAGAATGCCAGGAATTTAAAAGTTAGGAGACAAAAAATATATAAATAATGAAATGTGCAACTCTAGGGATACAAATTAATGGGCACTGGACCTGGCTTGTAAAATATTAGGTTGTCCCAAAAGTTCGTAAACACTTGCAAAAAGTTGAAATTTTACTCGCCAAGTAATCTTAGGTTACCAGAAAACACTTGCAAAAAATTGAAATTTTACTCGCAAAAACTGCAAAAATTATTGCTCAAAATAAAGAAAATCATCTTCCAACACTTTCTGCCATCGATCTGCAAGCTTTCGGATCTAGTCAAAGTACCGTTCAGCAGGCTTCGAATCAAAGAATTCTTGACACACTTCCTCGACTTCATCAAACGAGTCGAATCTGTGGCCCTTCAGAAAGTGTTGCATTGAGCAGAAAAGGCTATAATCTGATGGAGCACAGTCATGACTGTAGGCTGGATGCAGCAGAACCTCGACGCCGTCCAGCTCCTCAAACTTGTTTTTGGTTTTCCTGGAGGTGTGTGGCTTAGCATTGTCCTGCTGCATCAAAGCGCGCTTTCAGTTGATCAAAGCCGGGTACTTTTGCTTCAACTTTTCGTAGACCCGCTCAAGTTGCTGACAGTAAAGTTCGGCACTGATGGCACGACCATTCGGAACCAACTCAAAATGCACGATTACTTCAAAGTTCACTATAACAATATAAACGCAAAATTGCATAAAAATTCAATTTTTCGCAAGTGTTTATGAACTTTTAGGACAACCTAATAAAAGAGGTGATATACAAGGCAATGTTACAGGACGAAAATCCTAAAGTACATAAGGCCGGTACTGAAATCTTTCCAAAAAAAAAAAAATAAAATAAGAGAAAGAGAAAATGATGGCATAATTTAACAGTCATCATTCAAACCGGAAAACTACAGAAATTGTACAAAATTGTCCATCCATATGTGGAAAAAAAAAAAAATAGAAAAGGCTCAAGCGTGTGCTGAAGCATTTTAAAAAAGGTCCAACCTTACAACATTGGTAACATGTCTATACTTTTGAGATAAGCCAGCATTGACATTATTTAAATTGTTTTATTTAACACTTTTCCTTATCTTTATTGCCAAGTTTACGATGTTTGTGTTGCTCTATGCTCCAGCCTTCTTTAAGTGTTAGAGATTTCGAACCGAACCCTTCATTTTGATTGCTAGGGTATATCACTCTCATTCCATTTGCGATGCCACTTCCGGATGTCATGAAATTATCTCCCTTTAACTCAACTCTCTAAGTTATCTGTTCACCAATGCTTTAGCCAGATATAGAACTCAGAACTCTTTGGTTCAAGTTACTGGATCTAACCAACGCTTTTTATCCACTTGTCTATGTCTCCTGAGATAAATTTTTTAAATAATTTTTTTCCTCCTGTCCCGCTCCTGTGGAGAGAAACAATAGCAAGGCAGCATCGGCTCAGTTCATTATTTCGACAAAAGTGAAAGAGCCTTGGCTCAGTTCATTCTCTTTACCACGAGTTTTAAACTTCTACTGCCATTTATGAAAGATATATTATTAAATATTTGGGAATCAACCTTTCTTTCAAACATCGTTTATTAAATATGACAGAGAAGGAAGAATTAATTATTTTTTAAAGTTTATCCAGCATCTGTATGTTTCTCCTTTTGTAGTAGTAAGGTAGTATTATGAATTTCGATAATTTACATAATTCCATAATATTTTGGTCATTCCTATAGCCATTTTCGATGTTTTGTTCTTTCCTCTGGGGTTATTATTTTCCCCCATGTTTTAACTGTTAGGATGTAATATATTTTGTCTCATATACAATAGAAGCCTTCATTTCCAGCCTTCATGTGTTGCGCATGGAATTCACGAGGAGCTATTTCTATTTTTTAAAAACAGACGATTTCGACAGTTAAATAATATGAGGTTGATAATAGAAGAGAAATAATTGATATACAGGGCTTCTCGAGATGCTTATATATATATATATATATATATATATATATATATATATATATATATATATTAAGACACACTTCCTACTTTGTTTTTTATTTATTCTACCATCTTGTCGGAAATCAATACATATATTCAACTTAATATGGGGTCATTAATTATTTTTTCCGTTAACACCTGATTTGTTACTCGTAATAATTCTAGTCGAAGCACAGCTGATAAGAAGTAACAGTGTTGTCGCGAACATATAGAAAAAATCATTTGATATTTCTGTCTATTTTGACACCCTCAATTCATCAACTTCTACTGGTTTTATAGCATAAGATTTAACCATTAAATATCTAAAAGAAAGTCTAATGTTGTGTCGTCTGGGTGCAATAGGTTTTATTAATGAACATCTTCTTCCAATTTTCTACAAAATCTAATTAAATCCTTACATTCTAATGCTAGTCCAAGCAAACGAGACTAATAATATTGTAGAAAAAATGAGCGATCCAATTAATTAATTTTATAATTCGATGCATCACACTGAAATTGCTGGAAAAGTAACACGATATTCTTCCATATTATGTAGAATCTCAGGTCTTAAATAGCTGCAAAATTGGTGATTAATTGGCTTATTTAATTTAAATGTCACCACTGCAAACAATCTTTGTTGTTGTGTCAGTTGATTTCATATTGCTGAATGCCACTCTCTAAGTTCCACGCTTTTGTCCACATTCTGTTCATTAAAAGCCCGGACTTTTCTTGAAATATAACAATTAAAATGACAGTGCTTCTAAATGCGATGGATGCTTGATATTAAAAACTCTAATTCACGACCTGCTTGCCTCACAGATTTTCTTGAACAATGACTGTACGTTTCTAGTAACATTTATTTTGCGTTTCTGAGCTTTTCAACGTACGTGGTCATCCGGAAAGTTTATTGTGGCCATTCTAAACAGATGCACCCACTTCAATCTTGGCTGGAATTCGGAGTGAGGGTACATCATGTAAGTCGATGACTCTTTAACTTCCCAATGAACTTTGTTCTGCGTTTTCAAATTACATTTGTTCAAAACTTAGCCGGTTGTCATTTTTAATTGTAATGAATTAAATCTGAATATAAATCAAAATTAAGTTATCAACTGTTAAAGTGTGTATAAATTAGAATGGAAAACTATATATATATATGTATATATATATATATATATATATATATATATATATATATACAGACAAGCTTGTTTCACAGTATCACAACTGGGTTATACGTATTGCTTCAAGCTGGGATCGAAATCTGACTGATTTGTCATCAGGTGAATATCTTTCCATAATATTATCTGCGAAATGTCAGAGACAGGCAGCTTTCATAGGAGGTTATTCAAAGAATGTAAACAAATCCTTGTATCTGAGAGCATTCAAAATATATATATATTAGAATGAGAGCATTCAATATATATATATATATATATATATATATATATATATGTGTGTGTGTGTGTGTGTGTGTGTGTGTGATAGCATTCAATATATATATATATATATATATAAGATAACGATATATAAATATCTACATAAGAAGAAGAATTTTGTGTAAATATGTATGACAAAGTGTAAAGAATTTTCCTGAAAAGTGTTTTGTCTTTTTAAACTTCATCGGACTAAGTTTGTATACGCTGATGCGATTACAAATGTTCACGAAACAAGAGAAGTTGGGAATTTTAAATTTAAAGAAATAATTTTTAGTGTATAAGTTTTTAGGTAGATAATCTCGTCAGTTTCATTTAGAATCTTGTTTCTGGTCTTTTTTTCATTAGATATTCAACATTGTGATGATAGATCTGCGAAGAATGGCGAAATACTTTAAGGACCTGAACACAAATTTACTGTGGACGATTTTGCAATTAAAATACCTACTAAACATCTTTAAATTTCAAATTCTCCGCGTCTAAAATTTTGCAAAGTGATAATGACAAAAAACATATTCTAATTTCATGTGGAATTATCCACTTGGCAATAAATACTAAGATTAGTATGAAATACATAATTTTTTTTAAAAAATCTGGGGTGACCTAATAGTTAAAGCCGTTAGTATATATATATATATATATATATATATATATATATATATACTGTAATGGTTGTTACAATGTTTATATAAATTCATAGTATCCCTACACAAAAATTTTCGCGTTTCGAAGCCACCCCATTATGTGGTTGGCTTCATCCTCAGGTGATTGTTTAGAAAAAATTTCTAAAAAGAAACGGGAAAATTTTTGTGTAGGGATACTATGAATTTATAAAACATTGTAACAACCATTGCAGTATAACGCTCTACATAAAAGTAAATGCATGAACAAAAGGTTAAAAAAACCTACGAATTCAACAACTTAGTTACAATAATATATATATATATATATATATATATATATATATGATTTGTGTTTTGATAGAGTGTATCTGTAAAGGAAGAAAATAAATAGAAAAACTTTTTTTTAACCGACCTCCTATGACGTGCTTTATCCAGTCAATATAGGAGTTATTTTGTTGCGCTCGTTTATATACAAAAGCAAGAATGTTATCAGTTATGAATCTTGTCACGCTTGATATATATATATATATATATATATATATATATATATATATATATATATACATATATATATATTCAGATTAGGTTTCAATTGTGTTATGCATATAGCCTCCATTATTTTTAGTTTTTGTTTAAGTTTGGTTGTGGTTTCGACGAGGATTTCGTGGAATTGTGTATGTGGCTTGGTATGTTTGTTTTAGATGTCTAAAGATGTTAAAATTGTCTTTTAAATGTAGTGTCAAACGTCGTGAGAGCAACAGTGTTGTGTGACCAAGATAAAAATGTTTAATCCGTTGGAGATACAATCTCCCAAAGGGTACTTGAATTTGTAAACTACGTTGTTGTTTTTTTCCAGATCGCTAACCGCGGAAAAAGAATCGTTACGAATGAGTGAGTTGGATATACTGGTTTTAGATGAGTATATGATTAACTTTCTTTTTTTTTTTGCTAGGGTTTGTTGTAGATATATTGTTATTTATTACTACTTTTAGTATACTAACAACAAACAAGATGAAAATATACCAAAAACATTAATAAATACCATTATATCTACAACAGATCTTATAAAAAAAAAGTAAGATCCTAGTTTTCTCTTGGTCAAAAAACATTTCGCATCGAGGTGTGAAATGTCGCAAGTTTTGTGTGTACTAAGCAAAGTTTGTAAATTCGAGAAAATTCCATTTTTATTCCTAACAAAATCTATAAGTCAATGCTTAGCATTGGAATTTTTAAAATCTAGACTTTGAAGTATTCCCGACCTCAAGGACAGAAGTATCATTGTGTCAAATACCACCACGGCAAGGAGGATTGAGGCGAAAACAAAAAAAACTTACAAAAAAACTCGATCGATTATGTCCAGACACTAAAAAGAGAAAATATTGAAGCTAAATTTCACGGGAAAATTTAGATCAGGGTGAGGTGATGTAATGAATAGATAATTAATACGTATACACCTTGCTCCCTCCTCACTAGAATCTGATTGGCTGGTGTTAGGCATACATTTAGACTAAGGCGAGGACGTCCAGAGATCTTCCACTACAGGTCTTCGACTAGAGATCTACGACTATTGAGCTACGTCTATTGACTACGCCTACGTCTCAGGATACTGCATACGACGAGTACCGTCTATTATGTCAACGTACTAGATTGTCCTACCCGGTTACATTTGCTTTAACCACTTAATTACCTCGAAATATATCTCTTCACTACACTTCTTTTCTTACTCGGTGCGTCATCATGAGTGATGCTAGCAGGTTAAGCTGAAAAGATTAATATTCCTTATCTACATCGAGATCATTCCTTATTCTTGCATTTTCATTACGCACTTTTTTCAGAAATGATCTATATTGAGTGGTTCTTGAGACATATATTCGGTGAGCACTATTAACAAACAAAAGACAAAGACGAGTTTTTTAAAATAATATTTCTCACAATTGAATATATAATGTGTTTTGATAAGTTTAATTTACGAATATTTTAGCGTAATGGTTAACAAGTTGATTTCATTGATCAAAGAGATTGTGTTTGAAAGTTTAGTCCTCACCGTGTAAATCATATGTTGGGAATAAATAGTTACATTATTTACTTTGTTTGAGCTGTTGCCCTCATCTTTTTGCCATGTTTACGAAGTTTCAACCGTTGTACGCTCCAGTATTCATCAGGTGCTGGGAATTTTGTACCGAACCCTTTATTTCGATCACGAGGGTATATAATTTTCATTCCATGCGCGATGACGCTTTCATATGTCATGTAGTTACCTCCCTTTAAATCAACTCTCTAAGCTACTTCTTCACTCCTGCTGTAGCCAGTTATTTTACTCATAAGTCCCTTTCTCAGTTTACTGGAACCAACCAACTCCCACACCTACTTGGCAATGAGTCCTCAAGGACAACTAGCAGCTTAGATAGTTGAGTTAAAAGCCGATAGCTACACGGAATCCAGAAGTGGCATCATACATGGAATGAGAATTATATACCCCAGTGAATGAAATAAAGGGTTTGATTAAACATTCCTTGAACCCGAAGAAGTCCGGAGCGTACAATGGCGGAAACGTCGTAAACATGGCAATAGAGATGAGGACAAGAGTCAGGAAAATATAAATAATTTTGGTTGGTTGTTTTGTTTTATGGCATATCAACCTCGGCGGGTCATTTATTGCTCACTAAATTTTATTTAATTATTGCTGGTAATATCTTTTTCTTTCAACAATTTATTGTTGTTTTTATATAAGTTTTGTGTCTAGTAATAATTTTTCTTTTCGAGTATCAAGAATCATTGGGATTTGTTTTTAAGGACAGGGTCACCCAAATCCTACCCTGTTATTTAACGCATAACTGGAGGGAAGGGACGGATTAATACCTTTCCCAAGGGCACCAGTGCTTAAGTGAATGCAGGGTATTCAACTGGAATTCGAACTCGGCTCACCGATTTCTCTTCCCGAGCCAATATCCACTGCACCACAACGCACATCCTTCACTAAACGCTTACAGCACCTGGTATTCCCAAGCGGTCACCAATTTAAGTACTGACCAACGTTGCTTAACTTTGGAGATCGAGCGAGGACCGGTGTATTCAACCTGATATGGCCGTAAGCCATAAATGATGTAAATACTGCCTAATATCAGAATGAATAATTATTCATTCAAATATTCATTAAGTAATGCAAAAAAATATGAGAAGAACAATTTTGAAAATAATTTCAGATAAATAGTGAGCCAAAAGTTAAATATTGAAGTGCGAAAATTTTAGTTATTGTAATCTCAGGCAAGAAGAAAACAATTTCATACTTATTTTTTACTTTTGAAATAACATTGTGGTTATATAGATGGAATACATTAATATATATTAATAAATACATTTGGAATACATTAATATATATTAATAAACACATTTGTTTATATTAATGTACGCTTGGGCAGCAACTTTCCGACAAGGAAGATTAATTTTTTATTAAGTTTTTCCAGCATCTTAACATTTTTCCATTTTTTTTTAAGATAAGGAATATAAAAAATGTCAATAATTTTATCGTCTCAAGCGCTTCTTGCTACTTCTATAGCCATTTTCAGAGGTATTTATGTCGCTATTGCCGTTATTTTTTCCTCAAGTTTTAACAGTTTATTTCGTTTTGTTTTTGAAAAGAGCGTTCGTTCCAAGCTCTCAGGTGCTGAGCGTGACTGGGAATCACGTGAACATCTTTCTGTTATGAATAAAATTCAATATTCTATTTTTACTATTAAATAATGTTGATAGTAGGAAAGAAATATTTGATGTATGGTGTCTCTCTAATAGCAAGATGTTATTGATATTGTGATTTCTATAGATTTCTTTGTTTTCGATCAAAATTATCCTTAAGGTTTCTTGTAATAAAGTGTTTTTGTGTGTGTCGGGGGGTGGGTTGGACAGAGAACAACGGATGTGGTTTCTAATTTTACCAAAGAATCTACATAAGTGATTTGTTTAATCTTCCTCCTACCACCATGCGCTCTACCGGTGCACTATTTGTTGCATATAAGATGATGCTATAGTGGCAGACAATATAATCCCATCCCCAAGCTGCCCATTGGCCTCTGTAAGAATATATATGTAAGATGTCTGGAATTCGAACACGGTTCTCAAATATTTCATTCCGAGCCTTTTTACATTACACTACCCGTACACTAAAACTTACAGCATTTGATATTCGTAAGTGCTCAACCATTCATTTAATGACAACGCTTGACATACAATGATTGTACTAGAACTGGTGTTTCAACGTGATATGAACGTAAACATGTATATATAAATATATGCATAAACACTGGCGATAATGCCAATAAGATGCAAGTTTTTTTTTAAAGAAAGAGCAACAAATGAACAGAACAGAAGATGAAGAAGATTGATATGAAAGTAAGAAGCCTCAAAAGAATACCACAAGCGAAAAGTTGGAGTGAAGAAACTATTAGAATAGAACTTACGGTTATATCCGTTATTTTAATAGAAAAATAATGACATTTGTCTATCAGTATAATACTGCATTTAACTTCACAAAAGTGAGGTAGCAATGATGAAATCTTACCAAAACACTTGTCATGACAACATTTATAAAACTGTTGGAAAAGTGATTGAAGACGAGATGCCAGGTCAGGATCGATAATATTGCTAATCCTTGTGGATTTTGCAACTAAATATATAGCAACAGCATCAGACTAGATCTAGCAACATTATACATTACACGAATGGATGGTAGAACTGTAAATGTGCAAGATACAATTTAACAGTGAGCCAACTTTGTTAGGTGGAGACTTAGGAACTATCTAGAAATTGCCATTAGAATTGATATAAGTGGAACATTTTTAACCAAAAAGGCGTAATAAGTTAAACTTCTGGAGATAGATAGATAGATAGATAGATAGATAGATAGATAGATAGATAGATAGATAGAGATAGAGATAGGGAGATATTAATCAGACTGAGATAGATAGATAGATAGATAGATAGATAGATAGATAGATAGATTTAAACTGTTAGAGATGCGGTGGTAGTCCTATACGGTAGCAGTATTGATGCTAGTAATCTACGCAAATGAAATCGTCAGCTGTCTAAGATTGATCTTGGGCGTCGGCGTAATAGGCTTTTCGGTACTCAATAATCCTGCATATGTGGCGATGTCCAAAGCCCTTTGCATCAAGGCGGCAAGTTTTTTTACCACACCCAAGTGTTTGTGGAAGTGTGGCACACTTTAAGTATGTAATGTCTACGTAAGTTTTTGGAAACACCGCACCTATGTAAGCACCCGTAAAAAAGAGATTTTAGGATTCGGGTTGCTCCGCTCAAAAATATATATTCTGTCAAACAAAATTTAATTTTGATTATGAAATATTTGATGCCATTCAGTTAAGTGTATTACATGATAAACACTTGATCGATCATGTCTCGAAAGATACATGACTGGCTGGGCAGAACATTTTTCCGCAGTAAGTTGCCATTACTTTCTGCAGGTTGCCGACCAAGTCTATAGAACCCAATCTGTCTTGGTATTTAACCCATAACTGTTGGAAAGAGGCGGATTAATGTCTTTCCAAAGGGCATTTGTGCGTAAGTGAATGCAATGATTTCAACTGGAATTTGAACTCGGCTTCCTGATTTCTCGTTTTGGATCGACATCCACTGCATCCCAACGCACGATTCACATAAATTCAGTATAGGATTTTTATCTTCTTTTTCATGCAATACAATGTTCAAGAGCCACTCGAGATAGAGTGTTACTACATGAGGTTCTTGTAGGGTGTTATATTTTTAGGATGTGTAGGATAGATAATGATTGGCGCGAGATTGCAGTCTGTTAGACTGTCGTCTCTTTTGTTGATAATAAGGCATTTTGTTTTGTGAGGTGAATAGGTGCTACTCTTTATAAATACAAAATATCTTTTTTTTCGATTTGAGCTTTTAGTATTTCCAAGAGAATTAAAATAAACACTTCAGGCACAAACTGACTAAATATGTGTTTTAAATCGAAAATCACCTGCTTCAGAATTATTAAAAAACTATAATATATATAATTATACATAATATATGTATATATGTAAAATAAATTGGCATAAACGTACCTTACAATATACTAGGGAAATTTACAGAAAATTTTAAAAACATATCTATTAACACGAAATGATCTTATACATAACGATTGATCAAATACATTAGTCATGCATATAATATAAGTTCAGCCACATCTCCGATATAAAGAATGACCCACTTATTAAAAGACAAAATAAGTTATTCAAAAGGAAAACTTTTAAGAATGCTGCTATCAAATCTTGCCAAAATATTAATCTACGTCCTGGATTTTTTCCTTATATCCTTTACTAAATGAAGTCCTATACCAATTCAATATACATGACCCTAAAGATTTCTGGAAAGTTAAAAGAAAACGATTAAATCAAATACCTCTCTTTTTTAAAGTACATAAATAATTTACGAAATTAATTTAAAATGATAATTAATATTATAAATTAAGCTAACATAAATCATAGAAAAGTAAATAAATATATAAAAACAAATAAGAAAATGAAAATTCCACAACAACAATAACAACATTTACTCATATTCGTTTCATTTGCATTAAATTACATCACTTAGCATTTATAGGACACAAGTCCTATATCATTCAACAATTAACTGAAACGCAAAAAGTAGAATTGCAAAGCCGTAAAAATCGGATGAGAATGGCTGAAATCATTTTGGAAAAACCCAGACCAAGGCAAGAATTCACAATTAAGTGTGAAATTTAACTTTCTCAAATAGGAAAAAGGACTGACCCAATACTGAAAGAAAAAGACTAAGCCAAATGTTGCGATCCAATATTAAATTTATTTTCTAACCAATGGAAGCAAGCGATTTGCAAAACTGAGAGAAAAGTTAACAAGTCTATGTTAAAATTTTCTTTGGCTATAAAAACAGAAAGAAAGTCGAAGCAGAGAGTAAAATGGGAGCACAAAGAGACATCACACAAGATGTGGCTAAAGAAAATTTAATTTGCCGACTCGGACGTAAGGTCGCGTTACAATTCGTTCTCCTTCTTCACTCATTCTAATTTATTTTATTTCTTCTCCATTCCCAGTCTGTTCTATTATTTAACCCTTAACTGGAAGGAAGAGATGGATTAATACCTTTTCCCAAGGGGTATTTGTGCGTAGATGTATGCAAAGGACACAAATCTTATATCTTCCAACAATTAACTGAAACGCAAAAAGTAAAATTGCACACCCGTAAAAATCGGATCAGAATAACTGAAATCATTTTGGAAAAACCCAGACCAACGCAAATTTCACAAGTCGGTGTGAAAATTAAGATTCTGGATTCTGATTGGATAGGAATTAGCAAATTGATCTATGACCGTGGAAAATAGGTATGCGGCTATGAGCCGATCACGTGACTCTATTTCATTACTTATTCACGTCCCTCGACCGGCAGAAGTCAGTCAAATGGGAGCAGCACAGAGACGCCACGGTAAAATGTATCGAAAGAAACTTCAGTCAAGAGCCGGACATACAAAGATCGCTTTGCACATTCGTTCTTCCTTTTCTTCCAATTATCCTTTATTCGTCTTCACTCACACTCCATCAAAGAAACAAGAACCACAAATAACTTCAACTGACTCCTAAAAACTGAAGTCTAATAGGTACAATCTTCCTTTATTGCCTCACCTTCCTTTTCACTTTTTCGCTGACCATAAAAAAGGAAAGGAACACAGGCTTTATTAGTAACCTTTTTAATCCTTATGTGCATTGTGGTGCAGTAGATATCGACTCGGAACAACAAATCGGGGTGCCGAGTTCAAATTCCAGTTGAATTCCTTGCGCACAGATACCATTGGAAATGGTTTAAACTCGTCTCTTCTCTCCAGTTATTGGTTAAATAACAGGAGAGACTTGGTTCTATAGCCTTGGTCGGCAACCAGTCTGCCACAGAAAGCAATAGCAAACTACTGCTGGATAATCTTCTGCCCAGTCAGTCATGTCTCTTTCGAGACATGATCACCCAAAGCGTGTATCACTTAACTGACTGGCATACACGCATTCTGCTACTATCAACAATAAGTTGGATTCACTTAACTACTTACAACTATTTCTCTGGAACATTTAATTACTTATATTTTCTCTTTGCCTATTTACTTTTAACAAATTTGTTATCCTGTTCAGTAAATACAATTCTACTTATTTTACAAAGAAAATGTTGCGGGTAGTCGATTACAGAATTTATATTAGAAGAAACATTGTCTGAATAATAGGTTTTTGTAGCGTGTTCGTTCGTATACCTCACAACACTATAAAGTAAATCAAACAAACATAAAACAAATTGTCATGCAAGAAATGACCACATAGAGTGATTAAAAATTCAACAGTAAAAGGATTTTATATATACACTAGCAGTATAACCCCTGCGTTGCTCGAGTGTAATGAAAATTTTAAAACTAATCCATGGTCCTGAAGCTCAGACTCTTTGGACGTTGGCACGAAAGACTAAAAAGCAACAGTTGTTTCCAGTCAAAGCGAAACTGTAGATTGAAGCAAAAATGAATGAATGTAAATCAAATTTTGATTTCCGATATCGATGTCAAATAAGTTTTCCGCCGCAAACTGAATTTTGAAGACTAAATATGTCCTCTGAGTAAATGGTATCATGCCTGAGACTAAGAACTACAATTATACATACTTAGAGCAAAACCCGAAGCAAAATAAAAAAAAACAAAATAAAAGGGCTGAAAACCTGATTTTGATCAGACCTGATAGGATATCGGGGTATCGATTTCCAATATCGGAGTCAAATAAGACATCCAAGGATAAACTAACCTAAGTAAGTCCATGAAAACTTATCGTACCCATCGGGAGTAAAATTGGAGAAAATGAGCCATATTGATGGCTGATTATCGGGGTATCGATTTGCTATATCGGGGAAAATGAGAAGATCTACTGAGAATATCTACTAATGTTTGAGACTAAAAACTATAGTTTTACCATGTTAGAGCGAATTCTGCAACAAGAATTGTGATAAAAGAGCTGAAATTCTGATCTTGATCAAACCTGATCGGATATCGGGCTATCGAGTTCCAATATCAGGGGAAAATCAGAAAATATAAGTAGCCCATGACCTGACCAGAAGGCTAAAGAATATTTGTGTGAAGTGTGGTAAGAATCGGATTGAGGATTTGTATAAAGGACATAAATACAGAGAGAGAGACCGACACAAACACACAGTAACATCTTGCCTTTTATATATATAGATATTAAAATGTATATGCATGATCAAATGAAATTTTGTTGCTAGTCACAAGTGAGAAAATGTCTGAAAGATTGTTTATGCAGAATATAGTTCAATCAAAGGTCAATATTTGTTAATTGGTAAGAAAATTACAATAGACTGTTGCTGAAAGAAAAAATAGCAAATGTGGGTGTGTGTGTGCGTTATTTAGTCGTTTATAAGTCGTCGAGGGTTATTTGCCTTTACTTGTTACATCAAGTGAATAAGCGTACAATAACTTCGTTCGTGAAGTGAAGGAATATTAACTCATTCAAGTTAATTGAAGGATGATTTTCAATGCGGTCGATTGATGAGTAAATGTGAATTTTAACGCAGTTAATTGATGAGTCAGCCATTAGACACGCGTGAAAGTTATAGGCATCTCTCGGAATTCGCAAATTGTCTAACTCGAATTGGATTTTATTGCCACTTATATGCATTTTGGGATCCTAGAAATCAGCCCCAGAAGCCTCCGCGGGAAAGAACAAATCTATTTCAGTTTTACAGTGTATCGAATAATGAAAAGTTAAGTTCGAAGTGATGTTTGGCTAAAAGGCTCTTTGTACGAAGAGTTTACACTTCTGAGAAAGGGTGAAAGGTTTATGTGGAGTACCCCACGAAACACTTTTATTCTTTCAATTTATTCTTCCAATCTTTCAACCTGATGATACCTTTAAATGCAGGTATCGTCAGCTATGGTTTGGAGTGGCCTTCTACCCTGACATAACCAAGGCCACTGCACATTCTCCATAGAATTACTTTCATGCTATTACTTTCAGAGTTAGACGTAACGATATTTTGAGCGTTCTTGAACTTAAAAATTTTGAAAATCAAACAATATTATAACTTTATATTGCAAAATAAATTCCGTAAATTTACCTTTATACAGTCCATATGAGAACGCATAGTACGATTCACACATAGATAGATAGATAGATAGATAGATAGATAGATAGATAGATAGATAGATAGATAGATATGAAGAAATTGGGATAGATAGATAGATAGATAGATAGATAGATATGAAGAAATTGGGATAGATAGATAGATAGATAGATAGATAGATAGATAGATAGATAGATACCACTAATCTAGAATATTCGGGTCATCTGTTATTGATTTAAGACAGTAATCAGTCTTAATATATTTAATATTATTTTTAAAAATGCAATTTACTATTCTAGAATTTACTCAAAACTAAAGGTAAATAACTACTATTATTTTGAATTTGTTGTTTTTGTCTTATGGCATATCCACACATTGGCGAGTCATTTATTGCAAACTTAATTTTATTTATTTATTGCTGGTAATACTTTTTCTTTTCAGCCATAAAGCGTTTGATTATACATTCCTCAAACCCGAAGCGTATAATGGCGGAAACGTCGTAAACATAGCAATAGAGACGAGGACAAGAGTCCAAACAATATAAATAATTTTGGTTGGTTGTTTTGTTTTATGGCATATCAACCCCGGCGGGTCATTTATTGCCAACTAAATTTTATTTATTTATTGCTGGTAATACCTTTTTCATTCAACAATTTATTGTTGTTTTTATAATTTTTGTGTCTAGTAATACTTTTTCTTTTCGAGTACCAAGATTCATTGGAATTTGTTTTTAAGGATAGGGTCCCTAAGTCCTACCCTGTTATTTAACCTACAACTGGAGAGAAGAGGAAGAGAAGTGACTGATTAATACCTTTCCCAAGGGTACCAGTGCTTAAGTGAATGCAGGGAATTCAACTGGAATTCGAACTCGGAACACCGACTTCTCATTCCGAGCCGAAATCCACTGCACCACAACGCACATCCGTCACTAAACGCTTACAACACCTGATATTCCCAAGCAGTCACCCTTCTAAGTACTGACCAGGCTCAACGTTGATTAACTTCGGTGATCGAGCGAGAACCGGTGTATTCAACGTGATATGGCAAAGAGCCTTTTCAATTTATACGGTAAAAATCATCCAAGTAAATAAAATTGCCTTGAATAATATTAAATTGCTGATTTCAAAAAAGGGAATTTTTTAAAACTAAAAGAACTGACTGAAAAGCCTGAGGTAATTGCTATATCTATTTCCGAGACATTAACAAAAAATGTCAATTGCATCAAATAATGTAAGGATGTATTAATATTATTAGTCCATAAATACATTTTTGGATCTTACAGGAGTTCTTCAGTGATGTCCTGCCTTTATTGCCGATTTCGGGTTTTTAAACATCATATCGGCCCTGGCAGTAACCCCGACTTTCGGTCCAGAAGTACCAAGCCGGCTCCTTACTGTTGCGCTACTTGTCTGGATTTAAATGTTCTTTTCGGCAGATTTCGTACTTTTTATTTTTGACTCTAGCCAATGGGAAGAGTTCATTTTCCCGCCCTTCGCCTATTTAATAAGAAAATCCGAGTTGCACTCGTTTCTTGAATCTTCATTCGCGGCTACTCTTTCTGGTATGTTCGTCCATTTTTTTTTCTTTCTTCATTAAATTCATCCCTATACTTTGAATTGCTCATACTAATTATAATTTCTTACCTCTATTTATTAACATAGATTTTTAAACGAAATTTTACAATTCATCTAGTCTATAATTAGCTATACACTTCACGAAAATTATTATTATTTCTTTGGTTTCTGTTGTAGACTTAAAGTTACAAATGGATACATGACATCTTCCATTGATCATTAAATAACAAAAAAGTATCACACATATTTTAAGCAAATAAAGGTCTTCATAATGTGTGAGCTGTGCTTGTGAGTACAATTTATATATATATATATATATATATATATATATATATATATATTTCTTCAGGTACCTCCACTCAATTGTTGAAAAAAAACGGCATAGAATGATGATAAAAATGCTCAAATTTAATAAAAACAAAATTTTAAAAACATTTTCAAAAGGTTTCTGTTATTATTAAAAGGGAAGAATAAATTATTTTGTTGTCATTTTTAGAAGCTTTAACCCTTTATAAAACGTTCCAAATTTCAGTTATTTTTCCCCCGTCATATTACGTAAGTAGATTTTTGGCGTTGAAAGACACATTATTTTGAAAACTCTTGCAAAAAATCAACTACTTCTCTAATTTTAAGGAAACTTTTAAGAACTATTTACAAATGAATGAAATTATTTATGCATTTATTATTTGTAGAAATCTTGGTAAAAGATTTTTTTACATCTGTAACTCTAACTTAAATTAATTACATAAAGCTTCTAAAAATACATTATCTATACCAAATTTATTTTATTAGTTAAATGCATGACTTATTGGTGAATGTTAGTAATATGATGTTTTTAATTTACGAGACCATTTTTCCAAAAATATGCTATGAATACTAAAATAAAAATGCATTAAAACAACGCCATTTTTACTTTATGTAAAATTTTGGTTGATTTCATAAATAATATAATTAAAGGATATCATATTCGAAAGAAGAAAATTTGATAAATAATGAATTTTTATAAGAACTGTGTTCATTATTTTCTTTATTGATTATGATGATTTATAAAGTTTCAAACTGCAATGAGTCGGTCGGTCGACTTGACACCCCCAAAGCTAACGGAGATAGGCAGGCGCAGAAACTGTGCTTGTCTATACAATGCGCGGTGTTTTGCATAGGCGAGTTACCAAGCTTTGTGTAAAGAGCTGGAATGAGTGAGGAGTCAGAGTTCCTGAGGGGTGTAGACTGCGTTGCTTGGGCAGAAGGAGATAGACGGAAATTGTTTTGGTTCGTGACACATTTCAACACACAGACATCTTTTAAATCTCTTCTTGTTACTCGGTTTATTTGGTGATTAATTTATCAAGTAAAACCTTTTCTACAAATCGAAAATTGAAAAGTTTAATACAAATTATTTAGAAGTGTTTTGTTATTTATATAGGATACAAATCCTATATCATCAATCAACCAACTAAAACACACAAAGTAAAATTTCACACCCGCAAAAGTGGATTCAAATGACTAAACGCATTTTGGAAAAAACAATCAAAAAAAATTTCATAAGTCAACGTGAAAAACAAATTTCTGGATCCTGATTGGATAGTAAATAGAAAATTCATATTACCACGTCAGTCAAACGTTTTTTCACAGCTAAAGAAGAAAATGCCTCTGGGAGCCGGTAGCATGACTGAATTCTACTCCTTAAGGACATTCTGTGACTGGTCAAGACAGTCCAGTCCGACATGGGAGCGGTTAGCTGACAATCCTCGTAGCAGTGTAACAAAAGAAATTTCATTTCACCCCAACCGAACATAAGGGGCCTCACGAATTTATTGGACTTTTCCTCCAATTTTCCTTTATTCATTTTCACTCCACGCCGCCAAAGAGAGCAACAAAAACAACAACAGGACGCGTTCAGTAGAATTTCTCTATTTGTTTTACCTTCTCTCTCACTCTGTCGCCGGCTTACCACAAAGAGAAAGGAATAATACAATCACAATTCCCTTACTACACATATTTTACTACTATCAGTATAGGGCCGCGGGACAATTAGCTATTCACTACTATCAAAGCATGAACTCTAAACTTCTGTGGACATTTTAAATACATACATTTCTCTACGAACAATTTAAAATACAAAACTGCATGCATTTTCTCAATGAACATTTTTCTTCTCACAAATATAGTGTTCTGTTAACGAAATTTCACTTATATTTTTCTTCTTACAATTTTGTCATTCTGTTAATAAATCTTTACGTTAATCTACACACGAAGTATTTTATCCTTTCACAATTCAACATCCAACCTTCTGATATTTAAATTGTGGGTACTTCGGACGTGTTTGGCACAAGGCCAATTTACCAAGCATCTCCGAAGTTCCTATATTTGTGTTAAAATGCACATTTTCTTTTACTATGGAAGCTTATAAAAGACTTATCATTAAAATGTCACATGTTTCAAGGTTTGATCTTCTTACTAAATATTAAATTGGGTTATATCATTTTAGCCGACCATATTTCCAGATGTGTGAATTGTTTACGACAAGAGTTACCATCGCCTATTTAAAAGTTCAACGAGTCAAACCTTTCTGATTAGGAAATGCTTCTATTCTAAATTTCATATCATAAGATATCATAAGATTATATTTGTTTCAAATCAAATTAATTTAACTTGAAATGTGCTAATTTTCTAAAAATAACACAGGAGAGATCTATATTTAATTTTTGCAAGATTTTTAAAACCGAGAATTAACTTTTGTTGACAAATGTTTCGATCAGTCAAAAATAGCCAAAAATTGAATTGAAAAAAAACCCCTCAAAATTTTAGATTCCAATGAATATAATTTCTGTTTGAAATACAGCCGAGTGTTTTGCTTACGGGAAATAGTAAAGTTAATCATTTATCATTCAATGAAGCTAAAATTAAAGTTTCAAGACAACGTTTTTTATTTTTGAAATTTCAATTTAAAACTTAGGTATCGAAAACGAGTGGAGGTTCCTATAATTTCTTTAATGCATGGGTTATCAGGAATCATTCCAATTAGTATATTGAACACAATTCCAATCAATCAGCTACAACTGAAATTATTGATGTCCCAATATAACACATGTTTTAGATTTCCGCTTCAAGATCCTTATATTTTAATAGTTTTTTAAAGATTACAATCTGCATGGACAGATATTTCAATTAGACATTATTATTATTATTATGTCATCATATTTCGATTTCTGCTATAGTCGCATTACCAACCAAGTCTGCAGAAAGACCTAAGGCAGGTCGTGGCGTGTTGTTATGGCTCCATTTCATGTTTGTTCTATCTTTCCCATCATCCCTAGCTTTACATAGACAGAGTTCTCCTTAGTGTGTAAGCTGTACTTAATAAAACAATTTTTTGTAGATCTCCAGGGATCCTTTCAATGTGTTGTTTTGTTCCTTTCTTTATCATTCCAAGTGCACCCACTATCACTGGCAAGATTCTAGTTTTCATTTTCAGATTTTTTTCTATTTCAATTTTAAGGTTTTTATATTTTGACACTTTTTCAAATTCCTTGGTTGCTATGTTACAATCCGTTGGACAAACCATATCAATTAATAAACAAGTTTTTTTCTTTCTGGTTTTTAATAATGTCCGGCCTATTTGCTTCAATTTTTCTGTGTAGATGGTGTAATCCCATAAAATAATGAAACCTTCTATTTCTGTAACCAGTTCTGGGTGATGTTCATACTAGTGTTTCTCTACAGATTTTCCATAGTGGTTGCACATTGTCCGATGTAAAGGTTGCCCCATTCTATGGTGACGATTTTTATATGCATTTGGGGTAAGTACAAAACATTCTGAGATTCGATGGTCTATTTTATCTTTGTATTTATCACAGAACCTGCATTTTGGATCCACATTATTATGTATAATATTTGCCTGAAAGTTCCTAGTAAACAGACTTTGGTTTTGCGCTGCAAGAATAAAGCCATCAATCTCAAACTTTAATCCAGATCTACGTAACCGTCGATGAGTACTAACTTTATCAACATTGGATTTATTGGCACGTTATGGATATTGGCCATGCAGAGGTTTGTCTTGCCAGCGTTGTTTCATTTGTTCAAGAGATTTATCTTTGGCTTCCGTTTTTCATATTTTTCGCCGCAATAGTTGGTTCTTGGCTTCTGTTTTCTACAGAATCTACTAAATGTAGGTCTTGTTTACATTTACTGCCTTCTTTTATTATTGAATGCTTTTTCTCTCTGTTTTCATGTTGTTTGACTAAGTGTATCATCCAGTTCTTTATTGTTTCTATGTATGTTCGTAAGTCAATTGTTGTTGTCTTTTTGACAATTCTAGCTGAATAAGATCTCTTCCGCTTTCTTTACGGGGTATGTATAGACGATCTACATCAGTCTTTGGATGATACATCTTATACTTAGAAAGAAGCTTTCTTGTTTTAGAATCCATTGGCCTGATGTCATTTAGAGTCCAGTTTAAGATGTTGAAACTATATTGGCAACTGGGATTACACGGCTATTGATGGCCATTATTCTGTTCTGAGAATTCAATTCAGTTTTTAATATCAGTCGTATCCTTTTATAGTGCTCTTTACGCGCTATTTCTGTCATGTTTTTATGGTGAATTTTTCACTCTCATTTACACCTAGTTATTTATAAGCTTCTTCTGGCTTTAATTCTTTTATTGTTACAGCAGGGTTTAATCTAATTGAGAATGTTTGTTGTGGCGATCCACGTAAAACTGTGGCTTTCGCACATTTATTCAAATTGAATTTCATTCCAATATCATCGCTGAAGCATTTTATAGTTTGCAGAAGACATTCCAGCACGTTATCATTCTTAGCATACAACTTTAAATCATCCATGTAAAATAGATGGCTTATTTTCTTTTGGGCTATTTTATAACCACATTCTGTCTTGTTAAGTTGACTGGTTAGTGCTATTAATGATATGCTGAATAGTAAGGGAGACAATGAGTCGCCTTGAAATATACCTCTTTTGATGTTATTTCACCACACTTATAAGTTTCATTCATATGATTGAAATAAAGGTTTAGTCTTCCATATCGACATGCATTGTCGGATGAAATTGATGATGACGGGTGATATCTTGTATATATTTAAAGTCTTTATGATCCAGGAATGTGGTACACTATCGAATTCCTTACTATAATCTATCCAGGCAGTACTAAGATTTTTCTGTGCATTGTAGGTGTTTTCCATGATCTTTTTATTAATAAGCAATTGGTCTTTACATCCATAACAGCCACGTTTGCATCCTTTTTGTTCAAGCGGTTTTCGGTCATTTATTATTATTATTATTATTATTATTATTATTATTATTATTATTATACCATCCTTTTGACCCTTAAAACGCATGAGAATGGTTAGGTATGTAAACTACTAACTTCCTACTTTAGGGGAATTAATAAAATAACAGGAGAGTTCCATAAGATTTTACACTAAGCTGTTTGATTTGCGTTGGGATGATTTGTATGTTGTCGGAAGGCATTTATTATTATTATTATTGTTATTATTATTAGTATTAGTATTAGTATTATCCTCCAGACATAGTAACCAAAGAGCCCCAAACAAAAATGTGTTCTCTTCTTGATTTCGTAGTCTTTCATAGTGTAAATTTAAAGATCTTCAAAAATCTATCAAAATCCAAAGATCTTGAAGTTGCAACTTGCAATTGTGGCATATTTTTTTTAATCATTTCACCCCAAGCAAGGCATTCCATTGCCACTATTGCGCATGGGGCTACATAGGGGAAGGTAAAGAGGAGGAGTGGTTAGATGTAGGAAATGTCAGAAGGAAGGTGATAGATGGGTAAGGATACCGAAGATGAGGGATGGGCAGATGGGAAGAGTGTTTGAAAGAATGGGAGCAAGTTAGTGTGTTAAGAGGTGTCTATTGACCTTACATTGAAACTCCTGGAGATTGTAGCCGTCTGGCAAGCAATCATGTGGTAGTGAATTCCACAGTCGGGATGTGCGAGAAAAGAAACTGTTGGAGTAGAAGTTGCGGTTGCATTTTATCGGTTTCACTGTAAAAGGGTAGGATCTAGTTGCTAATCTAGTTTCTCGTGCAAATTCGTATCTAGGGGGCAGCAGTGATTCACGTTCATTGGAGCAGAAGCCGTGAAAGTATTTATAGAAGAGACACAGGGAAGCCACGTCGCGCCGGTGGGAGAGAGACTGCAGGCGGTCTGCCAAGTCAGTATCTATCACATTACAGACCCTCCTCTGAACCTTATCGAGAAGCCCGAGGAGAACAGCAGTGGCACCCGACCAGATATGGCAGCAGTATTCAATGCACGGGCGGATGGTAGATTTATAAATGTGCAGGATAGATTCAGACGGAAAAAACTTCCGGGCCCTACACAGAGAACCGACTTTCATAGCAGCGGATTTAGCAATGGATTCGATATAGTCCTTCCATTTGAGGTCCGCTGAAAATGTGAGACCAAGGAGGCGCAGTGTTTTACTCTCTGGGAGGCAAGCCTGGTCCATGCTGATGGGAGGTATGTGAGATTGTCGATGATGGTTAATTGAGAGTAGCTTCGTTTTAGAAGCATTAAAATTTACTAACCATTTCTTACCCCAGTCCAATATGGATTGGAGGTCTTTTTCAATCTCGGCTGCGAGATTTTTACTAAGTTTATTTATTTATTTTCGTCACTTAATTTGTGTAAATTATTTTGCAATTCAAGGCTATTTTTGACTTAAGATAAATAGTATCACGGTTTAATTATTTCCATTAGTTTTGTCTTGTAGATGATTTAAATTTCTGTCTTCGAGAGATTGAATTCGTAACGGTTTGGCCAGCGAACCACTAAATAAGACTGATTCATTTAGTGACATTCACAGAAAATAATTTATAACAAACAAATAATAAAGGAGAAAGGTACACGTGTTTTTGGTAAATAAAATATCCGTACCTGAAATATACGCGTGGATGTGTTTTCATTAGGACGATGAAATGTGAACCTGTTTATGAGATCTTAATTTTGGGAGGCGTTGACAAAACTCATCATCCGGATTCTGATCGCAGCAGAATCGGCCCAGAGATAAGACAGGAGCAATGTGGACTCGTTAAAGCTACCGGAACGAGGAATGCGATATTCATGCTCAGAATGCTATCTGAATGAGCAATACAAATGCAGAAGGACCTTCTTCTGTGCTTTATATACTATGCAAAAGCATTTGACAAAGTACGACACAAGGACTTGATAGAGATGCTAGAGAACTTCGACCATTTTCGGAAAAGACGTTAGGATAATCAAGAATCTATATTGGCAGCAAACCGCTTGTGTAAGGATAGGAGGTAAACTTAGCAGGTATACAAAAATAGAAAGTGTCATGAGAAAAGGATTTTTTTTTCACACCTGATTTTATCAACTTGTACAGCAAAGCAGTTATAAGAGAAATAAAAGCTTTGCCAGGATTCATCAGTGGCGGCCACAATCGCAACAATATCCGATAGCAGCCACGGAACGGAAAATGCAGGTCCTTCTACCGAAGTTAGCAAAAGAAAGTGAAAAGAAAGGGTTGAGCATAAACTTCAAGAAATCTGAATGCATGGCCATCAGCAAAAAGAGGAGGCCAATATGCTAACTGCAAGTTGGAGAATCTAAATGTAAAAATAATTCAAATACCTGGAAAGTGTTTTGACAGAGGATGGAAAATGCGGTACTGAGATCCAAAGACGCATTGGCATGACGAGAGACGCATTTCAGAAGCTAGCCCGAATACTAAAAGACAGGAAAATCTCATTAGAAACAAAGAAAAGAGTGTTGGATTGCTATGTAATATCGGTTATTCTGTATGGAAGTGAATGCTGGACGATCACGTCAAATGAAGGAGAGGCTTGACGCAGCGGAAATGTGGTTTTACAGAAGGATGCTGAGGATATCATGTACAGAGGACGTGTTCATTATTGAGAAAGGATGCAAACGAGAAGAGAACTGATGACTTCACGGATCCTAAATAATGACTTTTTTGTGACAGAAATAAGCGTGGCATGTCGAGGTAAGGACACAAAAAGTGCTTACTCCCTTTGGTCGAGATAAGCCCAAGTGGTCATTTGACAATGGCTCGTGACGCCACTCCATATAGTTACCCAAGCGTTAGACACAATTTTACAGCTAAGAGCAACCGAGAAGGAAGCTTGTTCCCTTCTGCTTACATCTCCCTATTTGATTATATATATATATATATATATATATATATATATATATATATATATTTAGATATTCTACAACCCATGAAATTGTAGAAGATCTAAAAAATTTAGATATCATTCTGTTAAATTAAATAAATAAATTTAACATGGTGTTCTTTTGCGTTCGTCTCTATCGGAATTTCAGTCAGTTAAGTACCATACGTGAAACACGCTTGGGCGATCATGTCTCTGAAGAGACATGACTGACTGGTCAGAAGATTATCCCGCAGTAGGTTGCCATTGCTTTCTGCGGTAGACTGGTTGCCTGCCAAGGCTATAGATCCCAATCTGTCCTATTATTTAACCCATAATTGGAAGGAATAGGCGGATTAATACCTTGCGTTGTGGTGCATTGGATATCGGCTCGGAACGAGAAATCGGAGAGCCGAGTTCGAATTCCAGCCGAATTCATTGCATTCACTTACACGCAAATACCCTTTGGAAAGCTATTAATCCGTCTATTCCTTTCGAGACATGATCGCCCAAGCGTGCATCACGTATGGCACTTAACTGACTGATCGGAATTTACCTGACTTAAATATCAAATATTCTACGTTATATATATAAATATATGAATAAAAATACAAGAAAACAAACTATACTTAGCCGACGCATTTTGTTCTTTGACACACTTTATCAAAGCAAATGTCAGAAGAGGAAATGCGTCGACTAAGAATCGCTTGCCTCTTGTCTTTTTATTCAATTTGTTTCTTTAGAGATAGACTATATTTGAAAATAATTTATACAAACGTACACACACACACACACACACACGTATCGTGGCATCTTAAAACGTGACATGAAGACCGTGGGCATCAACATAGAGTCATGGGAGAGGAACCCTGATTCAGATCAAGGAAGGAGCAGCTGACACAAGCCGCCATGAAGATGCGGTTTCGCAGAAAGCAGAGTAACAGCTCCGACAGACCAGAAACAAAACATAAAACCACCCTCTGCAACAGAGACTGTAACTTACGCATCGGTTTCTACAATCACAGACGCCGATGTTCCAGTCAAGCAAACTGGGATGTTTACCGATGGTCAACCCTGACCGACAGAGGCCTATAATATATATATATATATATTATAAATTATATTTTAGAAAATGTACATACTTTTTCTATATATCCACGACAAAGGTACGTTTGTTTCGACATTGAAACTTGAGTGTGTCATATGCGGTGTGAAACGTAATGGAAAGCGTCTTTCCTTATATTTGTTTAGTTTTGTTAGATGTGTTGGTGGGGGTTAGTGATAGGGGAATGAGTCTTTGACCGTTGGGATTTTTGGAGAGGGTGTTTTTTAAAGTGGTTGATTAATGAGAGTCTTTGATTTCTAGACAGATTTAACCTTGTAAGCTTTTATTATCTAGTGACTAGACTATATCATTTGGATTTCTTAGAAGAGCTTGTATTGGGTGCCGGATATTTTATTTAAGCAGAGTCTTTATAATTAATCTAAGTTTGTATATTTAATCTTAACTTTGGATTTAGGGAATATATTTTGTATATTAAATTTATATTTTTAATTATTAATTAGATAATAATTTGGAAACCATTTTTTCTATTAAATTTTTAATTTTAAATTTCTGTTCTTATATCTAGTCAATTGTTTATGTGGTGGGGGTTTAGTGATAGGGCAACAAGTACTGTTGATTGACCTTTAGAATTTTGGTGTGGGGATTGTAAGTTTTATTTATAAATATCTTGTAACTAGACTATATCTTTTAGGATTACTTAGGGGAACAGGTTAAGATTTGGGATACGTATTCAGTACAGGATATTTATTGTATATAAGTAGGGCCATTTGTAAATAATCTAAATTTGTATATTTAATCATAGTTTTGGATTTAGGAAGTCAATTTTTTCAATTAAATTTTAAATCTTAATTAGATCAGTTTGGAAACCGATTTTTTCTATTAAATTTCAAATTTTTAATTATATCACCGTTTGTGGTAAAATTTAATGTGAGAGTTAAATTTTAATGTATGGGTTATTTAGGTAATAGATAAACGCAGGTAATAGGTGCGTAATAAGTAGAATTTTATGAAAAGGTAATAGGTGGCTAGATAATAGGTTTGTTTGTATTTAAGGTAATAGTTGAAGTTAGGAGATGACGGACTCATGATAATAAATAAATCTGCTGGAGGTAAGGTTGACAGAACTAGAAAATTAATTCATAAAGTCTTTAAATCCTTTGGTCTTAACGTAGTGATTAACCCCAATATCAAGCAAGTAGACTTCTTAGACATAACATTAGACTGACTATCGCACACTTTCCAACCTTACATGAAAAACAATGCAAACCCAATATATATAAACCCCAACTCTAATCACCCACTATCTATTATGAAACACATCCCATCATCGATAGAACGCCGCATTAACACACACTCATCCAGTAAATAAATATTTGATAAACAGAAGGTAATTTACGATAAAATCGTTAAAGATAGCGGATATCAATCATCAAAAATTAGCTTTGTGAAAAATTCAGGAGTTCAAAAAACAAAAATAGAAACCGGAAAATCATATGGTATAACCCTCCTTTTAATCAATCAATTAACTTGAAGCTGGAACACAAACGGTTTCCAAACTATGATCTAATTAATAATTAAAAATATAAATTTAATAGAAAAAATATATTCCCTAAATCCAAAGTTAAGATTAAATATACAAACTTAGATTAATTATAAAGACTCTGCTTAAATAAAATATCCGGCGCCACCCAATACAAGCGCTTCTAAGAAATCCAAATGATATAGTCTAGTCACTAGATAATCAAAATCAGTTTTTCAGCAATTTTATTTTAGTTTTTTCTTCGGGTTTTGCTCTAAGTAGTTATAATTGTAGTTCGTAGTCTCTGCCATGATGCCATTTACTCAGAGGACTTATTTAGCCTTCAAAATTCAGTTTACGATTAAAAAACTTGTTTGATATCGATACCAAGAAATCAAACTTTGACTAACATCCATTCATTTTTCTTTCAGTCTACGGTTTCACTTTAACTGGAAACAACTATTGCTTTTTAGTCTTTCGTGCCAACGTCCAAAGAGTCTGAACTCCAGGACCATAGATTAGCTTTAAAGCTTTCATTTCACCCGAGCAACGCCGGGCTTTACTGCTAATACATTATATGTCATGCTTTTCATGATGATTAAACACTCACGAAGAAAGACTATAGTAAACAAACAACAAAGGATTAATAATCTAACATATCCAAAGTTTTATTGATATTAAAATAAATCAAAATATAAAACTTTTTTCATGGCATTTTTTAAAGTCACTTGAAAATTATAACACATTTTAATATATTCTGATAAACTGAAATTATTTTTATAAAATAAGCTAATTTTGCCCAGTGAAAATATTTCAGAGACTAAAAAAATCTTGAGCGATAAAGATATTGGGCTTGCTTCGAAATATATAAAATACCTGTATATTCAAGATAACAGAAAATGAGTACATTACAGAATATTACAGAAAATCCAGTACATTTTGAATGATGAATGTCTTTGTGATGGAAATGTTGATGCGTTTTGAAAACGTACAAATAAAACTCTGCATAACACTAGTTGATCGAATGAGTCAAATGTTGTACACGTTGTGAAGGTGTTTATTGCGTGATAAAAAGTTTAAAGTAAGTCTCCTCGTTCATTTTTTCTCTTACTACTTTGCTTGTCGCTAGTTGAATCAGTTCAGAATACCACATTAGTGAATGTGTTGTTTTTTTTTTATTTCAGAGTCTTTTAAGGTGTGTCTCGGTGCATATCATGCAGCGAGTATTTAAGAGCCAAGAGTGACTACTTTTATCTGCTGAAGAATAGTCGTCGGAGAAAAGTGGTCGACTTTTTCATGTTACTTAAAACCGTTACAATCGAATGTAATTTTTCATAATTTGTTATCAGGTTAAAGATAATTTTGATTTAATTAACATTTAGGTGTTTTAATTAACATTTAGGTGTTTGAGTTTTGATGTTGTAAATATCTACAGTGACTTGGTGATAATTTCGTTTTTTTCCTAATTAATATGGTTGTTTAAATCAGAAAAAATGATCCTCACAAATTAGCTGTTTTTTTCTTAGTGTAATTTGGCTGCTTGTTGCTACAACATGCAAGGTTGAAAGTGAGAGACATTGAAAAGTGATATTTGTGCGTCAAGCATAATCTTAAAAACTTGGATTTGAGTTTTCATGATTGAATAAAAAAATATAAAAGACTGTTTTTCGATAAAAATGAATGCAGGACAATCTCATCAAAGATGATATTTGAATCAACTGAAATAGGGTTTTACAGGAAGAATTCTGCAGATAACATGAACCGAACATTTGAGCAACGATGAATTTTTGGAGAGGATGGAAAAGAAAGGGAAACTAATACTTGACAACTAAAGTTCTGTAGGTATGTAATGAGGATGTAGCGCTTGGAGAATCTGATACTCGCAGGCCAGATATAGGGTAAGGGGAACAGAGAAAGGCAAAGCGTAATATAGTTTACGGGCTTGAATAGGTGGATGTCAGAGCATAGTTTGATTAGGGTAACATTCTAAGAGTAGAATGACGTAGAAGGATATGATCGCCTATGTCATGAAGGTAGGTGACACATAGAAGAAGATGTATCATGCGGAATAAAATCAAAGAAGAATCAGCAATGTTATTAGCTCTGATCTGGCCTCTCGGCTTCAGATGTTTTCCTACCGACATAATGTTGCCTTCCTATTAATACTTTCATGGTAACTGTTTGGATAATCTGTTCGCTATAAGACCTAGACGCTTTGAATTTATCCGAAGTACTAGATTAACATACGGATGTGCGTTGTGGTGCAGTGAATATCGGCTCGGAACGACAAAGCGGGGTGCAGTGTTCGAATTCCAGTTGATTTCTTTGCATTTACTTACGCACAAATACCCTTGGAGAAGATATTAATCCGCCTCTTTCCTCCAGTTATGGGTTAAATAATAGAACAGATTGAGTTCTATAGCAACCTACTTCGGGATAATCTTCTGCCAAGTCAGTCATGTCTCTTTTAAGATATCACAGATCAAAGCGTGTAGCACCTATGGCTCTTAATTGACTAGACTAGCGACGAGGTATCATTATTTTACAGTTTATCTGAGTAAATGTAACCGTAATTTCTGTGCTAACAGTTTCTTTTCCCACAATTCTCACTTGTGGAACTCTCTTCCAACTCTATGCTTACCAGCCAACATTAACCTGCCAAAATTTAAATGCAATTTCAATCATTATCCAGTGTCTTGGTTACGTTTTCCTCTCCCCACTCTTTAGTAATGTTTTTTTGTTACTAATTTTCTCACATCCTGTAACCCTCGTGTCTTAGTGGCTTTACTGCCTTTCTTGGGGTGAAATTGATTAAAAAATATGTAGCGCATTTCTTTTCCCATACTCTTTCGAAACATATTTACGTTTTCTTGTGTTCCATATATCTAATTTCATATACATTATTATTTTAGCTCGTGGCACATATGGGAATTCGTATGCCTCTAAGTGCATTTCTACCTGACATATCCAATGTCAATTTTTATTATAAATTTCAAGTAGCCATGAAGTAATGTCTTCTGTGTTGTGTGCCTCAGTTAACCGCCAGAAGCTAGTTTCAGCATGAGACCATTGTTAGTCGTCATGCGGCTGAGCAGATATCTTGCGATGTGTTTCTTTGCTCTGTAGCTGTTAATGAGATATATAAAGAGACCGACAAGAGCCTTGGACACCTTCGATTTGGGTGACTTCCATTGGGGCCTCCATAAAGTGGCTGGAGTGCCACAACAATTTTATTAATGCCAGAGGAGCCATCTTTGAAGGGGATTACTCTTTTTTTTTTTACTTATTTATTTGGATTTGCGTGTATGTGGAAGATAATGGAAATATGCAATAAAATATAAGCTAGCCTGCGTGCATTACCGGAAGCAATGGCAGTATGAATATCATGTTTTTATTGATAATGCATGAAGCATGTTGCTGTAGCCATAATGTCTCAGCCAATAAAATTATATCGTTCTAATACACAAGAGCGATCAAAAGCCCCTTTTGCTCACCCGCACTCAGGCACACACACGCACACGCACCTAAACACATACACGCACACTTCATTGAATAATACAAACATTTTAAGATAATTACAGAGCGTTTTTTCGTTTGCTTTTTAATTTACTTCTGAAGATGATCTCGGAAAGGATCGAAAGTACTTGGGTTAATAAATACTTCAGCCTTTTCCTTCACGAATTTCAGCTTAAAATATAGAAAATCATTAGACACCTGAAAATGTTCAGTACAAAATAACTAGACACAATATGTCCATATTATTCAATGAAGCATGTGTAAATATATATATATATATATATATATATATATATATATATATATATATATATATATATATATACCATACCGGCCATAATTAGTAGTCCACTCCATTCTTTAAAAAGAAATGATGTACTTCATACTATTTTTAGTATTTTTTGCCAAGGGAGTAATTGTAAATGAAAATAGAATTGTTCTTTTATTAATACAACACAATAACATGTGCATGAAATGAACTGTCCTGGTGTCCAGTTTTTGTGCTTACTTCCCCATGCTAGTCTCCTCTTCTTATTGGCTGGCCGAAGCAAAGGCTTCCTGGTGGCCTTGTAAAATTTTGCAAAGTAATAATGACAAAAGAACCATTCTATTTTCATTTAGAATTATACATCTGGCAAAAATACTAAAAATAATATGAAATGTATAATTCCTTTTTCAAAACTGGGGTGGCCTAATAACAACTCCCAGTAATGTATATATAATGAATATATATTTCATATATATATATATATATATACATATATAATGTATATATATAGAATATTTTAACATCGGTCATTGGTAAAAACATTTCCCATCAACTTCTTTGTTTTAACGATTAATTTTCTGACGAAATGTCAGGCAAAAGGGGCTTTAAATCCACCCGTTTTTTAAACGAGACACTTTTGTAATTGCTTCAATAATAAAGGAAAATATGATCCTAATAATTAAGTGAATTTTTTCTTGGTGTAGCAGTAGAAATAAACTGCATATATATATATATATAATAAAATATCTTTTTAATATATGCTAAATTTATAGAGTAAGCTAGCTCAATATCCGTGATAGATCGTACGTAAATATTAAAAACCTGAACACTGATGTTCAAACCGAGGTCCGCAATCTGATTTCTTGCTTGGAATCAATCTTCACGTATGAAGAATGAAATACACAAAAGAAAATTCATTTTCGCCTTTCTTTAAAATTTTAATCATTAATTTGTATATCTTGAATGTTAAATATATATTAAATTACAATTTTAATAATATTATGCAAGACGAAAACATGTTTATAAATTGTTAAAGTGAAAGAATTACCAGCCAAATACTTATGCAAGAGAAGATTTGTTTCAATAATTCTTTAATCAATTTTCGGTGTCACCGCCAAATTTACATCTGGTCGGTTAACATGGCAACAAGTGGGCAGTTCTAAAATGAATCGTGGTCTTTGTGCAAAGATCGTTATGACAACAAAAGCATTACTGCCACTTGCAAGTTTTACTTGTGCTAATGTGTAAAAAATGAAAAGTGTTTCATTAAACGACATTCATGAAGAACTCTTTTTAAAAATAATTTCACCATAAACACTGTGGGACCGCCAAAAGTGAGCAGGAGGTTACAGTTAGAGAAAAGACTGTGTCCAGGGGTTATTGAGGAAAGGATAAAAGATGAACGGACTTCAAGATGGCAATTGATGTTGCATTTAAATTTTGGAGATTGTATTTATCATGGAAGCAAGTAAAGGGAAGGGGGTTCCGAAGGCGGGAAGTGCGAGAAAAGAAACTGTTGAAGTAGAAAGAGCGGTTACTTATAACTATTTCAACGACAAAAGTGTAGGACATTTATCATGGAAGCAAGTAAAGGGAAGGGGGTTCCGAAGGCGGGAAGTGCGAGAAAAGAAACTGTTGAAGTAGAAAGAGCGGTTACTTATAACTATTTCAACGACAAAAGTGTAGGACATAGACGCCAATCTAGTAGAGCGGCCAAAATCATCTGGCCGGTGCACTACGGAAAAAAGATCTCTAACGCAGTTGTCATGAAAATATATGTAGAAAAGACAGAGGGAAGCCACCTCACGTCGGCAAGAAAGTCTTGTGGCCTGTTAAGGCCAGGAAGAAAGACACGGAAAACAAGAAGGTAGGTTGAACTAATTTATTATATAAAAAGTAAGAGTGTTATTAGTCAGCAGATAGAAGTGTACGTCTGAACTGTATAGTTATGCTGCCTCACGACTGCCTCCCCGGAAGTCACGCAGGTTATTATTTATAAAAGAGTACATTCTACTGTAGAATACGGCACTATAACAGAAAGTGACTGAAGTCGAAATGCGAAGTCAGGACCAATTACTTTTCAGATATTTCTTTGAATTTTGTCGAGAATTTAGAGATGATCAGCAGAAGCACCTGACCAGATATGGTGACAGTTATCAATGCACAGACGAATGGTAAATTTATAAATATGCAAGGTGGATTCTGAGGAGAAAAATGTCTGGTAAGATTAATGTTTTAATAAACTAAAATAGATTCAGCCGTGATAACACTTGCCTGTATTCATCATAAAACAATAATGATTTGGAATTCATAAATATTGAACACTTGAAATACTTCCACGTTCTATGTCATAGAAGATTTATTATACGAAATAATTAAATAAAATATTGGCTAGATTATAAAAGAGTAGTGTCACACAGCACCGCATGTTGCTCCAGAACCAAAACATTAACCTAAAATCTCGAGTGATGTTCTTAAATAGTTTTCGTCAGATCGAGACTTTAATGTGTTTGTCATTAACGGTGCCCAACCTATTCTGAAAATATCACATATATGCAGCTCCTTTCTCAAGTCATTGGTTAGACAGCTTCGAGAAAATAGAGCCTGTACATCTTAGCGAGAATCATACATCTCCGTCAACCGGAGTCACATAATCATTAACAAAGATCAGTAACATAAATTATATCACTTGAAGATTTTCAATGAGAATGACAACTAAAATAGATGCCAGGTGTAATTCGAAGAGAAATTAATAACATAATATTGTTGTCCGTCCATCTTTCTGAAAAAAATGTTTGGAAAGAAACTTCTCCAACAATATTAGAAAGAGCAATAATATATACTGGACTTAAAAAACAATTTTCCTGAAAAACTGTTTTAAGCTAAATAATTTTACAAATTTAAAGAAAAATTAGCATTGACTGCTTGGTTGATGAATGCCTTGTCTGTGAATGGTTAATTATATTAATATCAAAGTTGTTTATTGTTATCGGCATGATAGTCGCCATATTACAAGAGACATTTGTTCTCTTAAAAGCAGTGAAGTTTACAAATCAAGTCCTAAATTCAATTCGAATGTTGAATCTTGATTTAAAATCACGCCTTTTTATTGATACTTAGTTTCGTATGAACATTGACACATTTTTGTAAATAAAAACTTTTTTTAAATCGACATCAGAAAATGATCGATTATAATGACAGTAAAGTTTCTTCTGCTGTCAATAAATGATTTTCAGGGGTGTTGTTGCGCATATACACATATTCAAAATCTTTTTTGTACAAGTGCGCATTGCATGTCGTCAATTACTTCCTATCGGAAATGCCGAATAATAAAAAAATCTACTAAATCTTATTGAAATAAGAATGAAATAAAGGAGACCATTTCTAAATTATGCTTGCTGCATAGGAAATGAATATAATCTGTAAACTCATCTTCCAACCGATAGAGTCAGGCATTGACCAGTATGCTTTACAAATCTTTCATCAGGCGTCAATTTCTGTCACTTTGTATGTAAATCCCATATGTTTCCCATCCAATCTTCACATGATAAACGCTTACCGATTAATACAAACATTCCGAACACCTGAGTACGGACATTAAGATTAAAGCACCAGAATTTAAATCGTAGGCTTTCTATGAAACATATCGCCTGATTGTATTACTTCATTGCTTAAATAACAGAATATTTATTGAAAGTCGTCAATTCAACCCCTGGATCACGCAGTTCTGGTAGAACGGACAGTGGTGAATACAATTGGTGAATACAATTAACTGATACGAAATGTTCGACATATTTTAATCGATGTTGCGTGACTGGTGTACATGTTATAAATGCGGAAACGGATTGGTGGATTTCTAAGAATAGCTTCAATGTGACACGAGGCTGAAAGTATGGGGCATCCAGTGGGGATCAAACTCGCTATTTAGTCGCAATAGATCTAGCAAGACAACAGTACTGACCATTACACCATGTCAAATTACAAGGCGCCAAAAATGAAAAGAGTTCAAATACAAATTTGCACAAATTAGTAAAAAAGTTTATAAACATAAAAATGTCCATTATACACAATTCCTCATCCCCTTAAACATAGATATGCATTTCCTTATATTCCCAACATGGTGGTAACAGCGAAAATAAAATAACAGTTAAAAACTAAGCAGAAGTTATATATATATATATATATATATATATATACGCATCCTTCATTCACTAATGAATTAGAGCACTCTGGCTATTGGGCGTGTATAATGACGATATACATGCTAAAAAGTCCGCCTTCTTCTACCGTGCGCCCGTGGCCCAGAGGTAGAACCGCCGACTGACGCCAATTCGGTCGTGTTTCAATTCTGGGTTAAAAGCAATCGGAGTCTAACCGTACTGATGAGCTGTGATACAGCGAAACAGATCTGTCTGCGGATGACTATATATATATATATATATATATATATATATATATATATTTGGTGTCAATCGGAGTTGCTACCCCCTATAACACACACACACACACGCGCTTGCGCGCACACATATATATATATATATATATATTTATATATATATATGGAGTTTCGATTCCGGCCAGAATCAAGTGGATGTGTCTAGCCACACTGATGAGCTATGATACAGCGAAACAGGCTTGAATCTGGATGACTAATATATTATGCTCTCATTACGATTGAGTTCTCTAAAGAAGAACATTTTACAAGTAGTTTCTACTGCTGCAATATATGCGTTACTCCTCAGTATGAATACAGTTCTTTTGTTGATTGATGTGTGTATACACTGCTTATATACAGAACGTTAAAATTTTCCTTCTCTTATTCAATGTGCTCATCAGTTAGGCAGAAGCGACTCCGACTAACACCAAATCGGTCGAGTTTCGATCCCGGCCAGAAGCAAGTGGATATGTCTAGCCATACTAATGAGCTGTGATACAGCGAAATAGGCTTGTATGTGGATGACTAATATATATATATATATATATATATATATATTTATTTAGTTAGTGTATCGAGGCAGAAGATAATCTTTTAAACATATATTGTTAAATATAGCAGACAATGAATGCCTATTATGTTTAATCATGAGCCGTTCAAAAAATCGTGATTTGGCTTTAATTTCAGGTAAAA
This sequence comes from Ascarosepion bandense, assembly GCA_037127315.1. Classification (NCBI taxonomy): domain Eukaryota; kingdom Metazoa; phylum Mollusca; class Cephalopoda; order Sepiida; family Sepiidae; genus Ascarosepion; species Ascarosepion bandense. The sequence goes on from JBBBDQ010001522.1 coordinate 4,140,296, forward strand.
ATACAGACAAAAATTGTCCAAAATTTGGATTTCTTAAAAAGTGATGTTGGTTCTAAGCTTCCGGCTCCCACGAGTTATCTAAAATACAATATAAAATCATCTTTGATTGAAGATGTCTTTATGTTAACGTCTTCGAGTATGTTTTTTTTTTGTATATAAATGTAAATCATTTTCACAACCAACATCCAACATTGCCTGACTCAAACATAAAAATTTCCGTGTCGCAATGCACATTTAATTCATAATTATATGATTATATTAAGCTCTACAATATTTATTGTATTGAGCACTGTTTATAAAAAAAATAAATGCCAGGGGACTCAAAACTGAAAACACCTTGGATTCTCTTCACCTACATATATATATATATATATATATATATATATATATATATATATATATATATCAATTATTGTTATGATTTAAAGAAAAAAATTTATAACAATATTTCGTTTCCCAAAATGTAAAAATAGTTAAAAGAAAATTTTAAGAAATGAATGAAAATAATATTTAATCAAAAATCACACGAATTCTTTACTGTGTCAGAATTTTTGCATCACTGAACATTGTTTCAATAACTAATTTTTTATTTGACAGGTGTATATATTGACGCTATGCAGCCCCTATGAAATAAAAGAGAAAAGATTCAAAGGATCCCTGAGAAAAAAACTTTTTAGAAGGGAAAATTAATAAATAGATTTCTAACATTTCTATTTTCGATTATATTTACGTGTCCAATAAAATTTACACCAGCATAAACACACTGTCTCATTAAATCAAGACTGTCAAGACAGTGTTGAAACTTTTAGATCTTCTATGTGTCTTGTTTCTTCAGGATCTATGCGATTATAGCTATCCACAACTTTCTCTCGATTGATGTTGTTAGAATGATTTTTTTCCTGAACCCCTTTTTGTCATTCATTTACACAGGTTTATTAGGAAAATTGTTCTTTCAGGGCGTAAGCGATCATTGCTTTCCACATCTCCTTGTCGCTGGTGGCTCTTAGCACGCTTTCTCCTGTTGAATCTTGCAACCTTCGTTCCGTCATCCACCTGATCAGGTCCTTCAAATATGTTATCCACTGCCTTCCTCTGTCTCTTTTTCCCTCTATCTGGATTGTTAGTAACAGGTTCTCCAAGCCCTCCTTCCCATTGCATGTTCCAGGAACTTTAGTTGTTTCTTCCTGATGCTCAGTATTAATTTCCTTTTCGTTTCCATCCTTTCCAAAACCTCATCATTGCACACATGCCCGATCCATGATATCCGCAGCATTCTTCTTTAGAACCACATTTCAGCTACTTCAAGTTTTTTCTTCATCTTCGAAGATATTGTCCAACATTCACTGCCATATTGAAAAACCGACATCACATAGCAATCTAGTACTCTCCTCTTTGTTTCTAGTGAAATTGTTCTGTTTCTTAATACTTTATTCAACCTCTGGAATGCTTCTTTTGCCATGCCAAATCGCCTTCGGATCTCAGTGTCGCACTTTCCGTCTTCTGTTCGAACTCTTCCCAGGTATTTAAATTTTTGTACCTGCTTGATTCTAGTATTCCCGATTTGTATTTGGCATATTGGGCTGCCTTTTTTTAGATGACCATGCATTCGGTTTTCCTACAGCTGTTATTAACCTGAGGTCTATTTCCCGTTTTGACGATGGCATGAGGTCTACTGCAGCATTGAAATATAATATATTGTTTGTGTATACATATTTATTTAAACCTTATAATATGGTCCTGGGTATGACTGTAAACTGCATCCGGTAGCAAGGCCTCTGATTGGGAGGTGGTGGGGAGTCTTGAACCACCTCATAATTGCTGTTGTCCACAGGTTCACCTTGAGCCGGGGTGTTAGTACTTGTTAGGGTATCAATTATGGGCAAGTAGTTAATCCCCAAAACACTATGAAAGTAGAAAAATGGACTTTTATAGAAATATATACATCAAAACATACTTTTATACAAAAATATACACTTTTGAAGGAGAAAATATTACTCACAATACATTTTTGAAGAAAGGAAATTATTACCAAGATTCATTTTTTGAAGGAAAAAAAATTATTACTATAATCCATTTTTGAAGGAAGAAAATGATTACTAGCGATACATTTTGAAATACAAAACTAGATGACATCTTCAGTTTTCTAAAATACAAAAAAATACAAAAGAATTAATCAAACTGTGACTAAATCAATCTTTTCGCCATAACTGAACTGCCACATCTGGTCGTGTGCCCCTGCTATTCAATTCGGGATTCTTGACAAAGTCCACCGGAGAATCTGTAATGTGATCGATCCCTACTTGGCAGTTCGGCTGCAGTCGCTGTCTCCCCGGTGTGACGTGGCTTACCTGTGCTTCTTCTATAGATACTTTCACGGCCTCTGCTCTAATGAACCTAGATCAATGGTGCCCCCGAGCTACTAGATTAGGAACTAGGTCCTACCCATTTACAGTGAAACCGATAAAATGTAACCGCAATTTCTATTCTAAAAGCTTCTTTTCACAAACTTCCCTTTCATATACTTGCTTCGCGGACAGCTACAATCTCCAGAAATTTAAATGTAAGGTCAAAAGACATCTCCTATCACACTAACTTGCATCTATTCTCTCAAGCTCTTTGTCCATCTACTCCACCCCCATCCTCGTTATTCTCATCCATCTATTACTCTCCTTCTGACATTTCCTATAACTAACTCCTCTTTCTCATCATTTTCCTATGTAACCCCCTGCGCAACAGTGGCAGTAGAATGCCTTGCTTGGGGTGATATGTTTAAAAAAAAAATTAAAAAACCCCTTAAAACCTTACCTTTTTGGTATTAAATAACCCACAGAGGTTCATATGCGGTTAAACAAACTCAAACTCAAACCTTATATTAATAATTATATATTTATATAATATTAACATTAACGGTAGAAAGGTCAAAATAAACACGCTATTAAATAGAATACATATATTTATCTTAGCGATAAACATTTCGTATATATTCTAGAAATGGCACGAATAGACCACTGGATCTTTTCTCTCTATCTTACAGCAAAAATGATTAGGATGTGACTGAAACAGCTGACTACCAATACCTCGCATTTAACTGAGAAACATCGTTTAAGCATCCAACCACGATGGCTCAATTGCCTGCTCCTGTCTCTGGATGGCCACGTGAGAGAAGGGGCAGGGTAGACATTCGCGCTGCACCATGGTAGACATTATATTGTGGTAGATCTCCACCAAATTTTCTAACCACTTTTTCCTCTTTGTGTGCAATAGAAATTTCAGTTGGCTCCCTTATGATGTTAAGAATATGCCTTTTTTATTTATTTTTAAGTATCCCTATTTTTGTAGCATAATGGTTCGTTCGCACTATTTTTTGCGAAGAGCTGCTATCTTCTATGTTTTTTTTTTCTTTTTGAAAAGTGTGCGGGTTTTTATACCCTTTACATTTTTGTGATCAATTATTTGTGCTCTGTAGAAAATAATGGTAAAAGAGCATTGACGCGACACGGCGATAAAAAAACAGGACAACATCAAGCTTAACTGAAAAAAAGTAAGAAAGAAAAGCTTCATAACAAAATGAGAAAGAAGGAAAGGGAATATAAAAATAGGGTTTTAAAATGGTTGCAATAAAAGCAGTGGTTTTTGCGAAGACTTAACTGGAGGCAGTAAAGTTAATTCGGTTAACAGTTCTCATTTTTTTGGTTGCGACGTCAGAATATATTCGTCTTCAGTTTAAAGAGGTATTCAGTTTTTGGGTGCTTTATTGCAACTGCTGGAACAACCTTTATCCTCTGTTGTCTTCTTGGCCGCTTTTTGGGCACCATGTGGCTGCTGTTCGAGTTTTACGGAGCTAAATTTGTCCGTGTTGACTCATCAGTGTCGCAGGAAAAAAGAGACCGTGATAGACTGCTTTTTGCCCAAGCCCAGGGTCCGGAAATAACGACCTCTACAGGGAGAGATAATTCATTTATTTATATGATATTTCCAATAATGTATCGTGTAGCGTCAATTTCGTAGTGGTATGACCAATAAAATTATTTACGTAATTAGGATAAAGAAAGCATTTATTCAAAGTAGATGTATATTCGTAAATAATGTTCGTTCGTTGTAGTTCGGATCTCGCGGATGAATTGTTATTTTTGATGAGGAGGTTAGCCGTTTGAAATTTAGTTTAATAAATAATTTAATGTTTTTTACGTTGACGGGAGTTGCGTATTTTCGAATGATGATTCGGAGTAAAGATTAGTTCTGTTTATAATCACTATGGTTTTTTTTATAAGGCCTCCATTTTTTAGTCTGCTTTTGTATGTGTATGATGCCATGATATTTGTGTTGTCAAAGAGTATGATCCTGGTAGGGTTTGATAAGTTTAAATGAGATCGTATTGAGCTCCGTTGAGAGAGATGTAGTTTGAGTCTTAGTGTCCGTTTCGTTGCGGTGTGGCCGATATAATTATTAACGAAATTAGGAAAAAGAAAGCAGTTATTCAAAGGACATGTGAATTTGTAAATAATGTTCCTTCGTTTTAGTTTGGATCTCGCGGGTGAATTGTTGTTATTGATGATGAGGTTAGCCGTTTTAAATTCAGTATTATATATGATCAATTATTTTTTTTAAGTCGACGTGAGTCCCGAATGATATTTCGGAGTGAAGAGTCATCCTAATTTACAATTTCTATGAAATTGGTTTTTGTAGATATATACGTCAGTTATGTCTTTTTCGAGACATGATCGCTCGTGCGTGTATATGGATGTAGGCCCTTAACTCACTGATAAGAGCGTTAAATAAATATATTTTGACTATAGATAAAATATATTGTTTAATGTATTTTTATACTTTGAGGGTATGTTTTGTTTGGAGGTTGACTGTTTGCCCATAGCTGGGATCCTAACTGGTGCTACCACTCCGGATCAGGGAGGAGCTGAAATGTTGGTTCCACGATCCTCAAAACAACCAATATCCCGATTAGAGACTTTGCTGAAGGATATAGTTTATCCTTATACCCAGGATCGGGAAGAAACTCCAAGAGAAAATAATTTTTTAAATGAATTTATTTTTCTATAATTTTGCTCGATAATTTATTTTGTTAAATATGCTATCATTTTCGTGTTCTTAATTCTGAATTATATTCTTCTGTTTTAGGAAGATGAACTTTGCAATCATGAGAATTTTAATCTAGAAATAATGTCTCACAAAGTTGAAATAATTCAGATGTCAAGTTGTAGGAAATCACAAATAATCAGTACTAATTATTAATGTTTCTATGATTTGTAAGATAACAAATATTTTCATGAATAACTTCATTACATCAACAAATAAATCTAAGTTAATTAAATATATCTGCGTGTGCTATTATTTTAATATAATATCGAATCCAGGCTTAAATCCGCTGCTAAGAACGTCAGTTCACTGTGTAGGGTCAGGAACTTTTTTCAGTCTAAATCCATCCAGCACATATATAAATCTACCATCCGCCTGTGGATTGATTACTGCTGCCACATCTGATCGGGTACCCCTGCTATTCACCTCGGGGTTCTTGAGAAAATCCAACGGAGAATCTGTCATGTGATCAATCCTGACTTGGCGGCTCGGATGCAGCCCTTTTCTCACCGGTGTAATGTGACTTTCTTTTGTTTCTTCTGAAAATATTTTTACGCCTTCTGCTCCGATAAACTTAGCTCACTGATGCGCCCTACACACGAATTTAATCGAGCTACTAGACTAGCAACTAGGTCCCACACTTTTACTATGAAACCAATAAAATATAACCGAAACTATTACTCTCTCAGCCTCATTTCTCGCACTTCCCGTCTGTGGAATTCCCTTCCGTATACGTGCTTCCCTGACGACTACAATCTCGAAGAATTTAAATGTAAAGTCAGTAGTCATCACCTGTCTCTCTGAATCGCATCCTTTCCCGCATGATCTTTTCCATTTCACTTTCATCACACCAGTATTCTCATCATTCTCTTACCCACTTTCTGACACCCCCATAACCTGTCCCTCTTTCTTGTCAAGTTCCTCCCTGCACACCAGTGACAGGAAAACTGCCTAGCTTGGGTTGAAATGATTAAAAAATATCTAAACCATTATATAATGCAAATGAAATTAGAAACACATTAGAAATGCGCATGAAAATTCCACGGTTTTCTTGTGGAATTCTCTGATGAATTAAGTTACCGATTGAGTACAGTTCATTATATAAAATAAGTAAGAGGGTACAAATGAAACAAACTGAAATAGACAAGTTATTCAATTTCATAGAAAAGAACATCAAATACACACGAACGTTATCAGTTTCGTCTTTTTATCCTTCTTTCTTTAACTAAAATCGAAACAACGTCGCTGATATCTCTTTACTATCCCGCCTCGCGATCAATACTGAATAAACCATTATTTATGGATCATTTGCAGGCGTAACGTACGTGTTAAATTAATTCAGGAACTTTTGACTGTTTTTTGTTTCACAACATTTCAACCCTTTGTAAAACCAAAACATATTTTGGGGATTTTAAGTATAATTCTTCATATTTTGTGAAGAGATACTACATTAACAAGATAAAAGTCTTAATACTTAACGCAATGTTTCTGAAAGTAGTTTGCTTCATATAACATCTATTCTCATTATTCATTTTTACAAGAATAACTTTTAACTTCTTAAGTTTGCTTTTTATTTCAAACTTAAGCTCCGTTAATTCAGTCAGTCAGTTAAGTGCCGTACGTGATACACGGTTGGGCGATCATGTCTCGAATGAGACATGACTGACTGGGCAGAAGATTATCCCGCAGTAGGTTGCCATTGCTTTCTGCGGTAGACTGGTTGCCAGCCAAGGCTATAGAACCCAATCTGTCCTGCTATTTGGAAGAGACGGATTAATACCTTTCCCAAGGGTATTTGCGCGTAAGTGAATACAATCGATTCAACTGGAATTCGAACTCGGCTCCCCATCTTCTCGTTCCGAGCCGATATCCACTGTACCACAACACACATCCGCTAATTAAATAGTATAAATCGGAAATAAATGTTAAACGAACTTTGAAGCCGAATTTGATTGCTTGCTACCTGTTTTGACCTCGCCACCAAATTGATGTGGTCCTGCTGGGTCCAGAAATAAAAGCACAAAGACAGAATAGTGTTAAACAAATATATTACAAAGACAGTAGTACAAACATATACCAATGAGTGATTGTTAGCGTGACTGGTTCGTCTAGCTGTCAAAGATATCTCCTGCAATAGATTCCTCTCTCACTCTCTGCTGTCTATCTTACTCTATATCTTATTCTTTTTCTACAATCCAGAACTGCTACTTATATATAGCTTGGACGAGTTCATGTGTCATATGGGTGAGTCCCAATAACACTACCCAATTTTCATATTACGTTGGTCGTTATCATTATTTAAGTGTCACAGAATGCAAAATAAACTAAATACGATTGAAAAAAAGCAACAGAAAAAGAACAAGAGAAAAGTTATTAAAACTAAAGTAAACGTTATAAAAAGTGTACATATTTAATCGTCTCTGTTTCAGTTTGGGATATATTAATGAACAAAGTAAATTAAGATTTAATTACTAATAGACACTAATTATAATATAAATGTAGATAACTAACTTTTGAGAAATTCTAAAAATATATATCACATCAATCCACTGAGGGTCGATACCATTAGTAACTCAAATTATGTTTGTAGTTATTGCTATTAATTGTGAAATAAAAAGTACTTTGTGATGAGACGGTAGATTTTTATTATTTTAGTTATTATTAGGGAGCAGTTTATTTAATCATTACCATTTATCCAGTATCACGCTGACACCTTTTCATCATTTTCACCTCCTGCGTATATAGTTCTGTGGTCGTAACTGATGAAGTCTCCATTGTTCGGCCACCTAAAGGGAGGCCTCTCAATATATTAGTTATAGTGATATATGCACCGACAGCACAAAATACTGAGGAAGAAATCGATTTAATTCACTCCATGCTAGACAACGCCTAGACACAGTGCAAATCACAAGAAATCAGAATTATCATGGGAGATCTGAATGCCAAAATTGGCCTTAGGGGAGAAATTGGAACAGTCGGCACTTTCTGACTAAGGTAGCGCAATGGCCTCGGTGATGACCAGATAGTAACAAACAAGAAGACTATGTACATGGAGAAGTAAAGGCGGAGAAACTAAGAACTAAACTGTTTATATAACTATCAACAAGAGATTCAGGTATACAATCCTTCACCGCAAAACTTACCCAAGTGTTGACCGCGGAATCGACCACCTACCAGTCGCATGCAACTTAAGAATGACGCTAAAAAGCGAAAGTAATCTAACACAGCTCTCCGACTGCAGTACAACAGACTCGTGAACGACCCGAACCCACAAGAAACGTACACGGAGAGTGTGAAAACCAAATACAAATGACAAAATGAAAATAGAAGCTCAAAATGTGACGCACTAAGAGTAGCTCTAGTAACCAGCAAACGACATCATCCCAAAGGAAAAAACACGTCAGAAGAAATATGAGTGTATCCCTGAAGGGATTCTTGACATGATGCAAACGAGACAGAAGATAATGCCAAGCCATGGAAAGGAATACAGGAAACTACACAAAGAAATAAGGAGAAAACACAGACAGGCTAAAGACAGTTCAACAATTCTCTGACTACTGTACAAACGATTGTGTCCCCACATCCTACTGTACAAACTCTGTACAAACGCTGGTGTCCCTCGGGGTTCTATCCTAGGCCCGACCCTCTTCCTTATTTTCATAAATCACCTCCCAGATAAGATCAAGAGCCAAGTAGGCATCTACGAAGATGACACCACAATTTACTCCCGCATCAGTAGGAAATCCGGTGTGGCGAACAAACAGAATCTCGCTGCTGATCTTGAGAGGGATCTACATTTTGTGGTGAATTGGAATAAGAAGTGGCTTGTAAATTTCAATGCGTCTAAGAAGAAGCTCCTGTTTGTCAATCATCACAGGCAACCTCTCCTACCTCCCATAAGCATGGATCATGCGAGTCTTCCTGAGAGTAATACTCTGCCCCTACTCGGTCTTACCCTCTCTTCCGATCTCAAGTGGAACCACTTAATTGAGTCAATAGCTAAATCGACTGCTAGGAAGGTTGGGTTTCTGTATCGGGTCAGGATGCTTTTCCCGCCTGAATACATCCTGCTATATACAAATCAACCATTCGTCAGTGCATGGAGTACTGCTGCCACATATGGTCAGGTGCCCTTGCTGTTCATCTCAGTGTTCTTGATAGGCTCTAAAGGAGAATCAGTAATGTGATTTGTACCGACTTGGCGGCTCGACTCCAGCCACTTCCCCACCGACAGGATGTGGCTTCCATTTGTCTGTTCTATAAATACTTTCATGGCTTCTGCTCCAACGAACGTAAGTCACTGGTGCCCCTGCGACAGTGTTTACTCGTGTAACCAGACTGGCAACTGGGTCTCACCCATTCACAGTTAGATAAACCAAATGCAAACGACAATTCTACTCCTGCATTTTCTTTTCTCGCACTTCCCGCCTGCGGAACTCGCTTCCGTATTCTTGCTTTCCTGACAGTTACAACTCCAGGAATTTAAATGCAATGTCAATACTCATTTCTTAACCACTTGACTCTAGTTCTTTCTACACCTTCCTGTATATGCTTTCCTTTCTCTCCAACTTTGCAACTGTCATCACATATGTATTCCCATCCTTCTCTTGCTTCTTTCTAACTGGTTCGTCTTTCTCTTTACTTTCTTCACTCTCTCCTATTTAATCTTTTTACTCTTATGTAGCCCCATGCACATCAGTGGCGTTCCCGCCTTGCTTGGGATGATACGATTAAAAAAAATTAAGAGACTGAGCAGAAAAAAAAAACTAACAGGACCAAATACCTACTCATCAACAGGATGTATAAAAGCAAAGGACGGAACACACATATTAGATAAAGAAAAGTTCAGCAAATATGTCGGAGATCTTTTCAACGACAAGAGAGAGCAACCCGTCTATACACAGAAATACGGACGGACCAGAAATATTGAAAACCGAAGTGGAAGCGGCACTGGCCAAATTGAATAGAAGCAAAGGACTTGACGGCATTGTAATAGAGATGCTGATCTCCTTAAACGGTTTTGGCGTAGAAAGGGTCGCACAAATAATAAATCTACAACATTGACGATATATCGATATAAGCAGATCAAATTTTCGTAGCATTAACCAAGAAGTCAGCTGTAAAAGAATTATGAACCCCACCGAACAATCAGCTTAATGAGCCACATAAGAAAACTCATCATAAAAGAAGAACAGATCGCGCTGCAGAATTGGCCCAGAGACAGTGCGAGAATAGTGCGGCTTCGTTAAAAATTCCAGAACTAGGAACGTGATATTCATGCTCAGAATACTATCTGAAAAAACAATGCAAATGCAGAAGTAAGATCATTTAAGCTTCATCGACTACGCAAAGGCATTTGAGAAAGTACGCCACAAAGACTTGTTCGGGATACTCGCCAACCTTAACAGCTTCCTAAAAGACATTAGGATATTAAAACAAGCTCTATTGGCAGCAAACCACTTGCGTAGGGCTAGGGTTAGGAAATGAATTTAGCAGGTATAAAAAAATAGAAAGGAACGTACGACGAAGATGTGTTTTCTCACTGGATCTATTCAGCTTATACAAGGAATCACTTCTGAGAAAAAAAAAACCTTGTCAGGATTCGTCATTGGCGGTCACATTCTCAACAATATAAAATACACGGATGACCGGGTGCTGATAGCAGACACGGAAAGGAAAATACTGGACTTCCTACAGAATGCAGCGAGAGAAAGCGAGAAGAAAGGACAAAGCATAGACTTCAAGAAAACTGAATGTATGGTCATCAACAAAAATAAGAACCCAAAATGTTAACCACAAGTCGGACAAACTAAAATCAAACCAGTAAAGAAATTTAAATATGTCGGGCGTGTGCTGACAGAGAACCGAAGACGCATTGGCATGGCCAAGGACGCATTTCAAAACTAACCAGAGTCCAAAGAGACAGGACGATTTCATTGGAAACAAAGAAAAGAGTGCTGGACTGCTATGTGATATCTGTCTCTCTGTATAGCATCAAAAATTGGAAGATCTCTTCAAGGATGAAGGAGAGGATGGAGGCAGCATAAATTTGGATCTACATAAGAATGCTGAGGATAGCATGGACCGAGCACGTGAACAACAACAAGGTCTTGGAGAGAAAGCAAACAAGAAGAAAACGCATGACATCAGGAAGAGACACCTGAAGTTCCTGGGTCACGTAAAGACGAAAGACGTCCTAAAGAATATAATACTCGCAGGACGAATAAAAGGAAATATAGAGGAAAGCAGAATGATAAATATTTGATAGGTTTGACGAAATGAATGGAGGAGTTGGGCTTGGGAGAGATACCAAGAGGATAAATATTAAGTGCGGCAAGAGATAGGTGCAAGAGGAAGTCCATGATCACGTAAGTCCTGAAGGGACACGGCACAAGAAGAAGTTGATTGTTTAGGTAAAATAGTTTGGAAACATCAATATCTGAGAAATTCTGTAAAGATACATCTCATCTTTTTTACTGAAGAACGAAAACACAGATCTTTTTTTTAAAAAATTCTTATTAATTATTAATTGTGAAATAGAATTATTTGGTGATGAGACAGCAGATTTCGCTATTTTAGATATTGGTAGGGAGATGTTTACTTAAGTATTTTTCAAAGGGAACATTAATATAAATTGATTTTATATTTAAATTGACTATGACATTGTCAATCATATTTGCTTTTATAAATTTTTCAAGAAATTTGTCTGAGTGACTTTTTAATTATTGTAAGGAGAGGGTTTAAAATGTTTGCCATAGTTCGAGCAAGATTGTTAGAGGCCCTGTCGTTTCCTGAAAAATATGGTGCGCTAAGGGATACCACTTCTATGGGTCTTACAGAGTTTGGTTCTGATAGGATAATATTCTATGAGTCAATACCGCAACAGGTTTTCATTTTAATTAGTTTCATGATTTCCTCGTTGGTTATTTAACTTTCAATAAATATATACAGAATAAATATAGACGTGAATTTCACAGAATATTAGAATACGAAACAAATGAGAAGAACGTTTCTCGTTGTAAAATGTTTCGCTTTCATGAATGCTTCCCAGAATGAAAATATGGATAATGGGGGAGTGATATGTTTCGGAAATATATATATATATATATATATATATATATATATATATGATTTATTGCCAAATGAAAATAAAATGGTTCTTTTGTTATTATTACTTTGCCAAAATTTACATCGCCGGAAGTAAAGAGGAACTCGTCTGAATCGACCTAAATTATTAATTCTTTCATTGATGAAACTGCAATATAGGTAATTATAAAATATTTATAAATTCATTTGATGCACATGTTATTGTGCAATATTAACAAAAGAACCATTCTATTTTCATTTACAATTAATCACTTGGAAATAATTACTAAAACTGTATGAAATACATCATTTTTAAACATTGACTGGCCTACTAATTCTAGCTGGTAGTGTATATATAAAAGAACAGGTAGGAATAGTGTCTTTAATACATATTAAAAATATTAACATGACTTACTTATCTATGACAAGTTTGGATATAAAATCGCTCTCTACTAACATAGCCGTTAAAAATCTCTAAATATTCTTAGAAACCTTCTGAAAAAATCTAAATTAAAGCCCCCTTGCCTATTCAAAAAATCCTTGAAATATGCACATTAATTCTTAGTCATTGTCATTTGACTTATCCACCGAGTCTGCTATTACTTGTGTTCCCAATTGTTCATTTCTAGAATACTTTGAGTCCAATTTTTTCAAATATATTATACCTTACGGTTCTAATTTATTTAAAATATATAGATGACGTCCTATTATTTTACCCCATGAAACTAACCTATTAAACTTATTAACTAAGCTCAATAAGGTAGAACCTACCATCGATTTCCCATATGAACTGGAAACTTACAATTTTTACCTTCCCCTAATAATATGTAATACCGATAAATTAGAATTTTATGTTTTACCGGAAACCTACCAACAAAAAACGATTTTATTAATTTCTATTTCCACTACAACCAAATAATTAAATCTGGTTGAATTATGGGTTTATACCTTAGCACCCTCAGATTATTCAGCACTAATTGTTTATCGGAAGAAGACAGATATATTGAACAAACATTTAAACTTCACCACTACCCACAATATTTCATCCTCAACGCTCAAAACATGCTTATAAGATCCATAAAACAAAGTACCCCACAAAATCAAACAAATTTCATAATACTACGTTGCAGCACATTTTCATATAAACTCACAAATAAATTAGCCATACCAAACGCTAGAATCGTTACCACCACCTCAAATATTATTGGTGATATTGTCAGATTAAAAAGAAGACAAAGAATAAAGGTTTAGTGTCATCTTTCTTGGTCACGTGAGTTGATTCAATTTCCATTATACATGTCGTTTGTTTCATTCCTCGTCAGCCAGCTTTCCCTGATGATCCGTTTAAGTGAAACCTTGGTAGGTCTGTCTGGATCACTAGGTATTCTTTACTTATTCCGCTCTATCTAAGTATTGAGCAGTTTTTGTCAGTTGATTACTCGTATCGGGTTTTTTTCTCTTGGCTACGTGCTGACTCGGTCCGAACCCTTTTGACTTAGCTCTATCTTTTCTAAAACCGTTTTTCTCTTCTTCGTAGATTCGTGGAAGGTTTTTCGACACGAGTATATTTATAATCTTATATATATATATATATATATATATATTAGGTACAATTGGTAAATTGTCGCAATTATTTTATTATTTCAAAGCAAAATGCTATTATACTAAATCCTAAATTTATTTATTTTGTAACAAGTATTTTTCTTGTTAAAGCATTTGTTAAACAAATAAAATAAAATTAATTTTCTCTCAATATGCCTCATAAACGATATAATAGTTCTTGTTCTAATACTTTTGCACTGTACTATATATATATATATATATATATATATATATATATATATACTAGGTGCGATTGGTAAATTGTTGCAATCATTTTATTCTTGCAAAGCAAAAGGCTATTATACTAAATATTAAACTTATTTTGTAACGAGTATTTTTCTTGTTAAAGCATTTGTTGAGTAAATCAAATAGAATTACTTTAATTAAATTCTTTATTTTCTGTCAATATTCCTCACAAAAGATAAAATAGTTCTTGTCCTAATACCTTTGCACAGTATTTTATATTGACCCGTTTCCTCTCTTAAGACTTTATCAAATTAATTTGTTTATGTTAATGTCAACGTAAACAAACATATTAACTATAAAAGTTAAAAATGTTACATTTATGGGACGCTTTAATTAACCATCTACATCTAATCTACACCTCACCAAGAATTCATATGATTAATTGGATAAAAATCACAAATAGAACTGAATCAAATGCGTGACTATAAGGTACTCGATACCATTGGAAATAATAAAGCCTTAGTAAAATCGAAATACAATAAAAGCCAAATAATCTCCATCATAATAGAGCATATTATTTAAATAAAGTATATATATATATATATATATATATATATATATATATATATATATATACCGAGTGAATAGGGAATGAAGAAAAAAAGTTACAACGTCCAAAACCTTAATTTAAAACAGTACTCGACATATAATATATAGAGCTGTGAGTATTTATTCTAAATTATATTATTAGAACATGTACAATTTTTTATATACCCACTACAAATCGTACATTTGTTTCGACATTGAAACTACAGAGTCTCATCAGGTGGTGTGGACAGGAATGGAAAGCCTCTTATATTTGGTGAGTTGTGTGGGGGTGCAGATTGGTATTAGTATTGAAGTTAATTTTGTTGTGTACTTTTAATAATTTGCTGTTGTGTACTTTAATTATTTTTTTCTAGATTATTGTAGCTATGGCTTAGTTTTGTTGTATTTTTTATAGAAGATTTTGCTTAGAGGGTTATTTTTTGGAAAGTTCTTATCCATTAGTTTAAGAAATTTATGTCCCAGCTTGAAGTTAACTGATTGATTAAAAGGAGGGTTATACCATATGATTTTCCTGTTCCTATTTTTGCTTTTTGAGCTTTTTAATTTTTCAACAAAGTTCATTTTGAATGATTGATATCCGCTTTCTTTAAGGATTCTGTCGTAAATTACCTTGTGTTTATTAAATATTTCTTTATTAGAGGAGTACGTGTTAATGCGTCGTTCCACTGATGATGGGATATGCTTGATAATGGATGGTGGGTGATTAGAATTTGGGTTTATATAGATTGGGTTAGCATTATTTTTCATGTAAGGTTGGAAAGTGTTTGATACTAAGTTTAATGGTATGTCTAGGAAGTCAACTTGATGGATATTAGGGTTAATTACTACGTTAAGACCAAAGGATTTAAAGACTTTATGGATTAATTTTCTAGTTTTATCAACCTTACCTCTAGTAGATTTCTTTATTATCATGAGTCCATCATCTCTACAGAGTCCTATATTGTTAGTGTCAATTTCTTTATATGCCGTGAGGTTGTAGAATAGGAATAGACCGACTAGGTTCCCATAGATAAATCAAAATTATCAATTGAACTTTTTGTCCACTGTTTGTTGTTGTGGATGAGAATTGATTTCCTACAGTTCAATATTATTTTGATTTCATCCTTTCAGATGTCCGAGTAGAATTCTGCGAATTCCAGGGCAAGATTGAAAAGGTCCTCAGCTATAGATGGGCAAAAATCTACGATGTCGAATTGTAAGAAAGTGGCGTTTTTTTCCCCAAGGTTCTCGAAGCATTTGATTACATATATTTTACCCCTCCATGGCATAAGATTACAATATAATTTGGTTACATCTATTGAACCCCTCCATTACATCTATTGTACCCCTCCATTGCATAAAAAATTAAAAAATCTTATAGAAAAAATCGATTTCCTAAATTCAAAATTAAGATTAAATATACAAAATTAGATTAATTATAAAAACTGTGCTTAAATTCACACATTAAATTTTACCTATTACCTATTTACGTATTAACTTAAATACAACATTAAATCTTGCCTCCTACATCAAATTCTACTTATTACGCACTCATTATCTACTTACCTATTACCTTAAATACTAACATTAAATTTTACCTCTTACATTAAATCTTACCCATTGCACACCACAAACTGGGATCTAATTTAAAATTTAAAATTGAATAGGAAAAATTGATTTCGATTTCCTAAATCCAAAATGAAGGATAAATATACAAAGGTAGATTAATTATAAAAACTGTGCTTAAACACCAAAATATTCTATAGTTGTACAAATAAGCGATAAGTCCAATCCCATCCGCCTACCACTTACACCTCCCTACTCTGTGCCTCTAAGAAACCAAAGGGAGAAAGTCTGGTCGCAAAATCATAAAACTTACAATGCTATCTGCTAATGTTAAATCTGTCTACAGGATTCCAAGACACTCATTCATCAGCTGTGTTCACTACCCACACCACATTCTTCAAAATTCAAACGGACAATTCACAAGATTTGTTCCCTTATCACTAGCCCCTAGCAACATCCCCACACACAGCTCCCCAAATATAACAAAAGAGACTTTCCATTACTGTCCACATCACCTGATGAGACATTGTAGTTTCAATTTCAAAACAATTGTACGATTTTTAGTAGATATATGAAAAAAATTGTACATATTCTAATAATATAATTTAGAATATATATATATCGATTGATTGATTGATCGAATGATTGATTGATTAATTGTTTAATTACTTAGTTTCCGTTCATAATAAGGTTAGACCAGGGCACATTTTTATCAAGAAGTGTTCAATACAATTATATTGTAGAACGTTTGAATATTTTTCATTTGTAAACGACTTATTACGCAACCCAGATTTCTACCATGAGTGGTTTCTTCAGGCGATTTGCAATAAATTATTGCAAATCATCGAAAGACACAAATAAGTTATTGCAAATTGCCTGAAGACACCACTAATGGTAGAAAACTATGTCGCATAATAACTCATTTAGAAATGGAAATATATATATATATATATATATATATATATATATATATATATATATATATATAATACGTTCAAGCTTCGGTAAAAACTGAAAGACATGTGCTTTGATTAATTTTTTCCAGTAAACATAGACAGCACCTATCACGAAAATTCGTGATAGGTGCTGTCTCGATTCTCCCTAAAAGGCTTAATTAAATAAATTTAAAAAAAATTTTAAATCTTATATTAAAACCCATTTCTTCCTGCCTAAATACACCTCTTCAAACAGCCCAAAATCTTAACCTAAAAAAGAAAAAAGTAATTTAACTTCTTCAGTTGTCTATCTTTATAAAATATGAACTCCTTTACCAAATCCCTATATATATATATATATATATATATATATATATATATGTGTGTGTGTGTGTGTGTGTGCGTGTATATGTATATATATATATATATATATATATATATATATATATATATATATATTTCTTTAATAACTTTAAATTCATGAGAAATTTTTAGATACTACATTTAAATCTATTCCACCCCTTCCGAAATATACCGTTTCAATACCCTCCGTTTCAACACCCTGTAACCCCGCCACTAACAGCTCCGTCCGTTGTTAACCTAAAATCCTCCACACTTTACCCCAGGGCCTTCGCCATTTGGAACAAAACAATGTCGCTGACGTGACGTAGAATCTCTATGAGAGATCCTATGTCGAAATATACATCCGACATCTTTGAATTTTGAAAATTTTCTTCTAATATATATATATATAATTTTGTAGATAAAAGTCCCTATGAGGCGAAAAGTTTGTTCTGGCTGACACAATCCCCAAACGTGTTGATATGTTGAAGTTGAGGGATCCAGTTGTAGCAGAAGAGTTTTAAAAATGTTTTTGATGGATCCTGGGAAGATTTTTCAAATACCCTCTACAACATCAGTGTCGATGTCTTGGAATTAAGGAAAAAGAAACATCCAGATAAGTTTGATTAGAATAATCTTGAAATCAACCAACATTTTACAATCAAGATCTTTACCAGAAAATGTTGACAGCGATTGTCAATCATTTTGCCAGTCTTTTAAGCTCTTCGGAGATTATGCCAATTAGAAATCATTGGTGTCATGATATTTTCAAACAAATTCAGGATGCTTATAATCATAAAAACTCCAAGGTAATATCTGGTCTTATAAGAAAGGCTTTTGGCCTTCAGTCAAAATCTGTAAAAAAGCTAAGAACAGAAACAATTTCCTTAAGGATTCTAAAAATATATTACATCGTTGGACTGAAAATTTGTCAGAATCTTTGTATAATCGTTCTGTTGTTGATCACAAAATAATAAAAAAATTTCTCTCAGACTGGCGTTGTGTATGATATGGCAATTCCTTCAAATTATAGGAAGGCTTTTCAAGAAATGAATACTAGGAAGGAAACAGAACTATTGAATACCTGTTAAGGTGCTCGTACACGGCGGAAGTGAAACTGCAAGACAAATACACGATCTAATTTCATATATTTAGAATAGTATACATTTCCATTCTTGTGTCTTTATATCACGGGTAAGGTCACAAAAATCTGATTGTACCAACTACAGGGGAGTAAGCCTACTTGAAGCGGTTGGTAAAGTTTTTGTCAAGATTTGGCTCAATCGGCTCTAGACACCTGTTCTGAAGTCATACCAGAGAATCAATGTGGATATCACACTAGTAGAGGCACAATGTACACGATCTTCACACTAGCTCCTGGTCAACCGCAACGTGAACCAAACATATTTGTATATAGCCGTAGACTGGAAGCACACTCTCTCAAAATGGGATTATAGATGCTATAATAATCATTTAGCATTGTTTTAATTTAATGTTGTAATTATTTTTCCTTTTTATTTATTTAGACATATATATCTATATATATATATATATATATATATATAAGAGACAATGTATGTCTATTATGTTTAATCATGCCCCGTTCTAAACGTCGTATTTTGGTTTTAATTTCAGTTGAAAATAAAAAGAAAAATTCTCCAACATTTGGATAATTTTTTATTAATTTTGTTCTAAGCTTTCGGCTCACATGAGCCATCTTCAGAGAGGTTATCAAGATGGTAATACAATAACGTCCGCCATCACCAACGATTTTATTTTGTGTTGACATAAGTCTCCTATAGGCAACGGCAACAGTTACCAAAAATAACAAATGCAGTTCGCAAATTTGCAATGCGGTTCTATGACGTCACACCGCATGATAGCTCGAAATGACAACAGAACCATGTATTCGGTGATGGTGGATGTTATTGTATTACCGTCTTACCGAACGGCTCATGATTAAACATGAGACATCCATTGTTTCTTATATTTAACAGTATAGGTTTAGAAAATTATTTACTGCCTCGGTACACTATATATATATATATATATATATATATATATATTCAAATAAATAAGAAGGAAAAATAATTACAACTTTCAAAATATTAATTTAAAACATTGCTATATATAAAGATAGAGCAATGATTATTATAACATCTATAGTCCCAATTTTGAGAGAGTGTGCTTCCAAGTTATATATAGGTACCTCCCAGAATTACGCAAAAAGATATCTAACAGAATTACACCGACATTTCATGAAAAGCGAAAGAGTAAATTATTCTTTTCTCAAATGCTATTGCCCTCCATTACCGCCTCCAGAAGTGTAAGAAATCTTCTGTAACTCTAATGGATGGTCTATTTGTTTAAGTTAGTGAATGTTGTCATAATCCTTGCCCTCAGTTCATCTTTGTTGTTACGATGAGTTTTTTTTTTTTGACTCTGATTCAACTGCACCCCACACAAGGGTGTAACAGACTGAGAAATTAGGTGGTCAGATGTAAGTAGTGATGTGATCGCAGAAATTGTCTGACATCAAGGAGTAGGTTTTACTGCTTAAATGGCATGGTGCAGTATCCTATTTTCCCAACAGAGTGTCTTCCAGAAGTTTTCCTCTCGAACCAGTTTTAAATTCTCAAGGCACTTTTGGGCTTTCATGTTACGTTTGAGAAGTTTAATGGAGGCTTAATATCACCATCACTAGTTATCACTCCAAACATTTTTGTAATCACTATAAGATTCATCCAATTATGTTCGGATGTTCTGCAATGTCTTCAGATTTACATACTAACACTTCATATTTTCATGAGAGCTTCATGTAAAAATTTTGGGCAACACAGCATGCTGTTTCCAAACTGATGGCGAAGTGTATTGAGTCACAGTGCTCTTTTTCACAAAGAGGTTGCCCAACTGATTCTACTACACTCTGCAGCCGGCAAAATAAAAACAAATAGTGCTCGTGTACTAAAATTAAATTATAAATGGCGAGAAGTTACTCATCGTTATATATATATATATGTATGTATGTATGTATATTTATATGCATATGTGTGTTAGGGTGTGGGTGTGTTAAATTATAATGATTCTTATTGTGAAATTCCTTTTTTTTCATTATTTTATTGATAGAAATGCATTTTAAGCAAGAAGAATTTTGTCATAAAAGGATCAATATCAAAATAAGGATAGAACGTTAATAGAATTAATGTGTGGAATTTTGTCTCTTAGCTCAGCGGTGTTATTTTCAGTCAGGCTGCCTTATGGTTTTTAATGTCCTCACGAAACTTAGGCATGACTGAAATAAAACTGCGCAGTAAAAAGTCTCTCCCTTTTTTACTATATATATATATATATATATATATATATACTTGAGGACGAGTGAGAGATAAAATGAAAAATGTGTAGTGAGAGAGTATAAGGAGACAAAACCACAGAATTCTACACACGTGCACATACCCAGACATACGTCATGTACGCAAACACATACAGGATCGTATATATTGACGCACAAAAACATCCACAAAGAGGAAGGAGGAAAAATCAGTCTAACAGCAATAAAAAGGGCATAAATTATTTTTTAACTGGAAAAACAAATATAAGAAAATATGCCGAAAACTGACGATATCATCTGGCAAAAGTACTAAAAATTGGTCCGTCGATAAAACTCTGGTGTAATCCGGGGTGATGAATATAGCATTAATAAGCACAGTGTTTACATTACTCGTACACACACACACACACACACACACACACACACACACACACACACACACACACATCCTTAATATATATATATATATATATATATATATACATGCACACACACGCACACACACACACACACATATATATGCTGTCGTTGGTTGCTTTATGTTTTCGTCTTCGCAATTATTAATGTTTTACATAAAATTTGTTTTCTTAATAAATGTTCTCCCCTATTTGTGTTTGCCGTCTTCCTTTTTGGTCACGTGGGTTATTTAGTTTCTTTGTCTTGTCGCTTGTTTCTTCCCTCGTTAACCAGTTTTCCCTGACGATCCGCTTAAATGAAACGTCGGTAGGTTTGTTGGCTCACTAGGTATACTTTATTTATTTTGCTCTACCTGAGTTTTGAGAGCATTAAATAAAATTAAAATGATATGCAACTAGCGCAATGAGATTGCATTTACAGGGGCATTGATTCAGACTATGTGCATTAGAAGGAAAGGAAATGAATATTTGCTGCGACAAAAATGCAACTGTATTTTCAAAAGGGATAGTCATCCAGAAAATCAAAATATTAAACTTTAGTTGTAAAGTTCATTTTATGAATTTAAAATTATGTGACTTTAAATCACAATTATATACATGGAGCGGCTGGCTTCTTTTGTTATTGGAGAATGAAATACAGGAAATATATTTTTTGCTTTTCTCTAGGATTTTTCTGAAATTTGTGTTTCTGTTTCATGTCAATTGCAGAAGATTCTTTCTGTAGAAGAAACAGATTCAATGAACAAATTAATTTCATATATGGAAACTCTTTATACATCACAACTTGTATGCACATATTTTCATGCGAATATTGTATAGATTGCTATTGTATGCGTATATGGTTTGTCATATGTAGATTTTTCTCAAAACAAGTATCCGGTTGCCAAAGATTTACAGTCGTGTTTTGTTGTCATGGTTTGTATCATGGCTTTATTGTTTTGTCAAAATTCAATATTCGGTGTTGTCAAGTTGAATTCAAATTTAATTGAAGTTTACGTAACCATTTTTTATCGTCACTGTAAAAGTGTATATTTTGTCTTTTTGTCCATGTATATGCGTTTTGGTCTTTGTGTAATATCCTGCCTTCGTGGGGCGGTTAAGTAAATAAAATAGCTATATTTTGTGTTATATGTTCTCTTCATTTCAACTCGCAGACGATACATTCCTCATTGAGAAAAAAGGATCGGATTAATGTCGACGCCAGCCTGACAGTGGTTGCGAGGGCTATATGCTAAAAATTTTTTTAGCCTCCTATCTTAGAAGAATTTTATCCTGCTGTTTTAATGGGAAGCATGAATTTACTCAAACGTAAATGACCGATTATTTTCAAAAAAAAAAAGAGAAGATACACACGTAAAATATATTTAAGTAAAAAATATGGTTTTGTTGTGGATTTTCGTTGCTAATTTGTTGTGGAAAATCTTAACGCAAATCTTCGTCACCAATTTTTTGTGGAGTTGTTGTGGCATATCTTCGCCGCAAAGTTGTAGTAACCGGTTTGTTAGGAAGTATGACACGGAACACAGGAGAAAGGTTCAAAACAGTGTATTAGTATACAAGAATATATATACAACGTAAGTAAGTCCTAACGGTACAGTAACGCTGCTTATTGCCTGACTAGTAGCTGGCTTGAACTGAATATTAGCTATCCTTAACTGCTGTACTGATATGCTTTGATCACGCAAGCAACTATCTATATATATAAAAGGAAATCTGTGAGTCTATGTGTGACTGTTCCCTATGGACGCCTACATTTTTTAAGCTACGCCATTCAAACTTTCTAGGAACACATATCTACAGGGAAGCCAGGTCGACACATACCTTTTGAGTTTAAGTTCAGCAAATTTTCCCTTTCGCACTTTTTGGCCAATGGACACGATTGTTTACATTTGCTCCGTAAAACATCTAACATCTAAGATGGTTGGTGAATTACGTCACAGAAATCAAATCACACGTGTCAAACGCGAGTAAAATATTTTTTATTTTAAAAAAAAGAGCCTTTATATTTAATTTTTATTCCGAAGTTTTAAAAATTCATTTGGTCAACAAAAAAATGTGAATATTTTCCCCCGTAATTTTGAAACAAAAAACAATATTTTTTTTAAAAAAGTGTTTTTTTCAAACAAAAACAAAATAAAAATAAAAAAAAGAAAGGCATCTTCTACTACTAAAATGTTCTGAGTTGCACGAGCAACGCCGGGCTATGATGTTAGTATATAATGAGGAAGTATACATTTTTCGTAGAAGGCCACTATAAAAGGTTCTTCTTCCAATCCGAAAGTAATTCTTCAAAGGCATCAAGAAATATTTTTTATTTAAAAAGTGATAATGTCCATGAAATCTGAATGCTATTTGTGAAGTTCTTTTGTGTCAGTAAAACTATAATTTCAGTGTAACGCCAACGATTAGTGACAATAGTGTTATATATTTTGCTATCACAGGATAAAGTTTCACTCAGAAGTGTATTTTCAGTATACAAATATTATTAAAAAGCAAGAATGCAGAGTGGCCAAACAAAACTTGTTTATTTTAAAGAAATTGGATTTTATTTTGGAAAGCGAACAAATATATGAATTTAGCGTTAGGAATAATGACAAATAATGACTGCTGTATCATGGTCGGAAATTATTAATCATGAAAAGGAATTGTGAGGACGTGAAAGACAGCTGCCCGAAACACAATATGAATACGAAAAGGATAAACAAATGGTGTTGTATTAATATGACAAATCTGTGAACTACATAAAAAATTCAGTCAAACAGAAGATATTAATCAACAGCGGAGGAATGTGGTGACGTCAAAGGCAGTTGGGCAAAGGCAATAATAATACGAAAATGATAAACAAATGATGCAGACAAAGATGACGCAATCGAGCGTAATTCGGTAATCACTGCCTATAGGGGACGTTCCAGTCAGAGGCCAGAGTACGGAGAAGACTCGGAGATAACGCAGGGAAGAGAAGACAACTTTAACCAGTCACTCCCTCGTGTGTGCGTTTGTGTGTATATGCTTGAAACCCTCTGAATACCCATCTGCACTCAACCGTCACCGAAGAGAATAAAAATAGAAGATTATATTTACAGATATACTCGTTCTTTGTTCATCGTTGGTCAGCCCAGAGGATAGTCATTTTAGTTTGAAGGTGATACAGCATACGTCGCTTTGATAAACAACAATAAGTCTGTTCCTCTTTATACAGAATATTTTGCCCTATATCTTTCAAATGTTATTTTTTTAAATAATTCAATCGTTAATATTTTTTTCATATTTTATTTAACCATGTTACTGTGAAAAATTTCGATGTTAGAATCGTTCCTCATCCCCATTCTCGATGTGTAAATATGCGTGTGACAAATATAGACAATCTGATTACACATTACACTCGGCTGTCCGGAAAGTTTATGCCGATTATTAGTCATTCATCTTCTTTCGTGTTAGATTTATCTACATATATAATATGCTTACCTTTTCGATTAGATCGCACTGCAAACCATCTTTTGGGAAGGAATGTTTAAAATTACTTAGCGTTCTAACAGGAGATGGAAAGCGCGACACAGAGACGAATTGGCATGGCAAATGACTCGTTCAAGAAGCTGAGTAAAGTACTAACACACAGGAAACTTTCACTAGAAACAAAGAAGAGAGTGCTAGATTGCTATGTGATGTCAGTTCTTCAATACAACAGAGAATACTGGACAATATCATCGAAAATGAGGAAAAAAACTTGGAACAGCGGAAATGTGGTTCTCCAGAAGGATGCTACGGATATCGTGGAACGAGCATGTTAACAATGATGAGGTGTTGAAAATAGCAACAAAAAGGAAATTAATACTGCGCATCAGAAAGAGACAACTGAAGTTTCTAGGACATGCAATGAGGAAAGAGGGCTTGGAGAACCTGATACTGACTGGCCAGATAGAAGGAAAAAGAGACAGGGGAAAGCAACGGATAACTTATTTAAAGTACCTAATCAATTGGATGATGAAACGGGGATTGCAAGGTGTAAAAGAAGAAGGTGTGCTATGAGCCACCAGGGATAGGGAGACATGGAATGCCATGATCGCCTACGTCCTGAAAGGACAGGACACATAGAAAAAGAAGAAATATGTAATATTTTCAGTTCATAGCAATATCTCATCCGAATTTTTCAGTGTGTGTAGTGGACTGAGCAAGCAAGGATGAGGTGTTGGAAAGAATGGCAACAAAAAGGAAATTAATACTGAGCAGACAACTGAAGTTCCTGGGACACGCAATGAGGAAGAAGAGCCTGGAGAACCTGATACTGACAAGCCAGATATAAGGAAAGAGAGATAGAGGAAGGCAGCGGATAACATATTTGCAGGGCCTGATCAGGTGAATGACGGAACAGGGGTTGGCAGGAGTAACAGAAGCAAACATACTAAGAGACACAAGGGATAGCGAGACGTGGATAACCATGATCGCCTACGTCCTGAACGGACAGGGCACATAGAAGAAAAAAATTTGGTTCAGTTTTGCATCCCTATAAAAATGAAAAAATATAAGCTGCATTTTAGACACTTGATATCTTTTTATAAGCATCAAGGTAAACATTCTTTGCAAGCCGTAAAAAGATAGAACCTCTGTACAGTGCAGATGCTTTCGCTGAAAGGACTGTATGGATGTGATTCACTAAGTTTTGAGTTGATTATTACAGACTTATTGATGAAGATAGTTTATGCAGACTCCCTACATTGATTGGGAATTCCCCGCATTATACAACGCAAAAATTGGCAGAAACTCTATCTTCTTTATCAAAATCTCACATTCATGAGCACTAAGCGAATAATGAGCACTCAAATCGCTACGGTATTTGTGTTCAATATGATTTGAGTAAAAAGAATCTTTTGAATCATATTTCTATCTGTAGTTAGCTGCATAAACGCAATGACAATGCAGCCTTTATAAAGCAATTTGTAACGGGCGATGGGAAATGGATAGTTTACAACAATATTTGGCGAAAAACATCCTAAGGTCAACGACTTGCCAACTCAAAAGCAGGTCTTCATCCCATAAAAGACATGCTGTGCATATGATGGAATCAAAAAGGAATACTGCCAATTAATTACTCAATTAATTCACAAAAGTACTGTTCGCTACTGAACAAATTAATGGCAAAACTTCAAGGAAAATACCCAGAATTATCAAAAAAGGAAAGAGTTGCGTCCAAGTAAGATAATACCAGACCCCCTTTTTTTTTTGATGACCCACCAAAACTTGTTAAAGTTTGCCTAGTTTGTATTATTCTAATCGCTATATTCACCAGACATTGCCATTTCGGATTTTTATTTATTCAGGTTCTTTCAAATTAATCTAAATGATAAATATCCTTATATCTTCAAAAACTACTAAATAATATCTCGCAATACCAAATATCGCTTTTACAACAACTCTCAACTTCCAACGAGATCTCCACTCTCGAGCAATCCCAAATTTTCAATAAATGTAAAGTCGCAAATAAATCTCGTTTCCTGTCCAGTTTTGCTTTGCATGTCTCGTTTCCACAAAAATCTCCTTTCCGACAATTATCACCTCCATATCAAATTGCATTACGCAAATAAAACTTGATTCTACGACAAATATCACCTATCCAAATAGACTTTTTTCTTTTCAAAGGTTACACAATTTCAACTCCTTCCTTTTCTCGAACAACTTTCTACTCCCAAACGCGTTTTACTTAACACTTTCTCACTTCTCCAAATCTCCGTTAACAAACAGATTTTGCATTTTTAAAATTTCATATTCCAAATTATTCTAATAAATTCAACACGCTTCAACTTTTTGACATGTTTCATCTTCTTTCTTCCAATTTATTATTCATCACTTTCCTCAAGTCTCATTTATCGGTTTAACGAAAATCAATTTAATCTTTTTCACTAATGTGTCAACCCAATATATGGAACTAGCCAAATAATTTTACAGCAGCAATATGCATGCAAGAAATGATGTATTTTAATAATTCTTTTATCAATGTAATGTTGGTTCATCACATTCCAAAAACGAAGTCTGAACATTTTTGGATCCAAACAGTCAGAATGACGACTTGCACCATCGGGATATTTTCTTTTAATTTAAAAATGATTAAAAGCAATTGAATAAATTCACTTCATGCAAAATACACGCTAACTTTTATAAACTTGATGGTCACTATATAACAACGAAAGATATTTATTCTATTAAACCTGAATCCATTTCCTCAATAATGGTTACTCCCTGGAAGTTATATACTTAATTTGATAGTCTCGAGTGGACGAGGGAGCGTCAGACTTTGAACTCTTCTCTAAATAGATTTAAAGTTCAAAGTTATTATGATACACCAAATATGAATGTATAGACACACTCGTACATAAAAGGATGAGCTCGCACACACACACACGTACGTGTATATGTACACTCGAGCTTTAAGCAAAATCAATTCTGAATTCAGTTCTCTTGCCCAATCGTTCTAGGTTAATACACTTTTCGTCTCTTGTATGACGTAACTTCAAGAAAGCAGGTGAGTTTGAAAATATAGACTAAATAACACACATACGCACACATGCAAATGCACACACGCACACATACACACGTACACAAACACACACACACGTACACACATATACCTATGCATGTATATAAATTAATGGTTTTAGAGCGTTTGCGAATATGAAAAATGCGAGTCTGTTTCATGTTTGAACGAAAACTGCAGACTATCTTAAGTAAAGATATTTGTAAGATTTTTTCTCCAATTGCATACCAAATAGAGAATTTCCTATGTCTGTAAAAACACTCAATGAATAATAAAGTTTTCACAGTAAGAAGCGAACTATTTATGTGGCAGTCAATTTTGCAGTTTTCTTTGTGAAAATCAACTTATTGAAATTAAAATATCCTATTAATTTGAATTCAATAAAATGACAATATCCAAATAAAAATACTCATTTAATTAAATTGTTCATTTTACCGTAGCTTTGATGCATGTTCCAAGAATTAGATTAAATGCTTTCAAAATATTTTTATTCAAAACAATCATTTAGTGAAAGACTTTATAATTTAATTGGAATCTAGCAGTGATTTGAAATACTGATAATCAACAGGGGAAATCTGGAGATTATATTAGAGAATTTTTACAGAATTAATACAAAACCTGTATTTTAATGAGATTAAAACCATTTTTATGATTTTTTATTTTGCCATATTTTGCAGCAAGCTGTATTAAGAAATATGTGATTTCAAAAGATATTTTTAATATACATTTAAACATTTGTATACGAAATACGACAATTAAATTGCTGTAAATTTGCATGAAAACGCTGTTTTCTAAGCTGGACACAATTCTCTGCTGTCAACTTAAGAGTAAGCCAAACTTGAGTTTCTAAGACGAGATTGACATTGCTGGAAATATTTTTTTTAACTCTGCTTTCTGGAATATATTAATCAGATTCTTTCTGGGTAATAATGTTTTTGTGTAAAAGGATTTTTTTCTTTCAACTTTCGTCTTAGGAATAATTTATGAACCAACATCTATTTAATGAACTAGCAGTATAGCTCGGCGTTGCTTGGGTTTGAAAGCTTTAAAACTAACCCATGGTCCTGGAGCTCAGACTCTTTGGACGTTGATACGGAAGACTAAAAAGCAATAGTTGCTTCCAGTTAAAGCGAAACCGTAGACTGAAAGAAAAATGAATGGATGTAAGTCAAATTTTGATATCGAATAAGTTTTTTTTCGTCGTAAACTGGATTTTGAAGGCTAAATAGGTCCTCTGAGTAAATAGTATCATGGCTGAGACTAAGAACTACAATTATACCTACTTAGAGTCAAATCTGAAGCAAAGACTGAAATAAAATGGCTGAAAAAATACAGATATACAGGCAGATAAACACACACACACATACAAACATCTTGACTTATATATATATATATATATATATATATATATCTTGCCTTATATATATATATATATATATATATATATATATACTTCAAATTTCCTGGGTTATCTTGCGTGGTAAGTGTAATCGTTTCTTATGTATTTTTTTACTAATCTTTTTCGGCGTTTATGCTCAATTTTGAAAAAAAAACATTTAGCTTTACTGTTTTGACGTTCTCTTTATTTATTTATTTATTTATTCTGTAAAGCGAAGCCATTCCTAACAAGATAGTGGCCGTAACTGGACAGTTGACCGACCGCTCCCCCACCACCCAACGCTTTGAAATCTCTAAGTTTCATAGATGGTCTGTTCTTCAAATTCAAATTCGTTCGTTTGCTTTATACACGGACAGGCAGCTTAGCCAGATCTTAATTTTCGGGAAAAGACTAGAGTTGAAGATAGTATAACTTTCTTAATTCAAATTTCCTGGGTTATCTTGCGTGGAAAGTGTAATAGTTTCTTATGTATTTTTTTTACTAATCTTTTTCGGCGTTTATGCTCCATTTCGACTTTAACTAAGTTAAAATTTAGTTAACTCACCACCATTCGAATTTTTTTTAAAAATAGGAGTAGATAGATCACAGTATCGCCCGGTCCATACTCATTCCACGTCTATTGAACTGGAGTAGAGGCTTGCCCCTTGTTACCTGTTTAGGATGTGGTTTCCGGTTTTCTCTTCTCTCTCTTCAGACCTTGGTATTGCTGCTTCCGTGATTTTCCTGCGATCTGGCCGGTTGGTGGTAACGGCTCATCACTGTGAGGGTACCGGGTTGGCAGCTTCCTGGTTGCTGCTTCCGACTGGTAGTTAGGAGCCCTATCTCTTGCGTAGCGTCAAGAGCGGCTGCTCTGATCAACAGTTGTATAATATCGGTGTACTTGTAGTGCCATGTCGCGCATGGATAGGTGTCCCTGCAAGCGCTTTCGGTGGGCAACCCTGAGGCCACACCTTGTTGCAGCCTATCCAGTTTCCCTTCCAGCACAGATAGTGGATAATGACCGCCTGTATCCTCTACTCTAGGTCCCTTTCTATAAACAAAATCATATGACGAAACAAATCAGAAACAGCCCTAAACCAGTTAAAATCAAACCACCTAAACCCATTAAACTTTCTTTCACTAATATCCGGGGCATTCGTACTGACTTTCCTAGTGTAGAAGCATTCCTGCATGAAAAGTTCCCTGACATCCTTGCGATCTGCGAAACTAACCTCAACTCAGCTATTCCCTCCTCTGACATCTCCATCCCTGGTTATCTTCCCCTCTTAAGGAAGGCTTCCACTGTCCACATGCATGGGATGGGTGTCTACGTCAACGAACACCTCCCCATAGCTAGGGTGACTTCACTCGAATCTACTGACCACCAATACATATGTCCCCCCTGTCTCTCCTCAGTTCGGTTAGTTACCTATTCTTTCTTTACCGTTCTCCCTCCTTTCCTGACTGCTCCCTACTAGATAGCATTGCTGACGACATAAATAAGGCTATTTCCTATCACCCATTCGCCCACATATTTGTATTCGGAGACCTCAACACCCATCACTCTGAGTGGCTTGAAAACGCTGTTACTGATCCAGCAGGCATTCACGGCATGAACTTCCCTATTTCCAAATCCCTTACGCAAGTGGTGGATTTCCCCACTCGCTTCCCAAGCACTCCCTCAGGTCATTCCTCACTACTAGATATATGTTTCATCTCTGCGCCTGACGCCTGTCAAGTCTCACAGCTTTGCCCTCTCGGCAACTCCGACCACGCTGTAGTCTCTCTCAGTATTTCTTTCCACTCTCACTCCTCCCAGGAGCCTCCTACCTATAGGACCTCCTACCTATACCAAAAAGCTGACTAGGATGCCTTTCGCGATTTCCTCTGCGACGTCCCTTGGGGAAAAGTGTTTGATCTATCAGCTGATGACTGTGCTTCTGAGGTCTCGTCATAGGTGAAAGCTGGCATTGATGCCTTCATACCCACTAGGAAGTATTGCCTAAAACCTCATTCCACTCCGTGGTTCTCTCCTGCCTGCTCAGCCGCCATTGCCCACAGGAACCATTACTTCCGTCTATTCCGATCACAATAGGCGCCTGTTCACGTCTGCTCGCAATGAGTGCAACGAACCCTAAATGACGCCAAACGGTTGTTTGCTGAGAGAATGCGACAGCGCATAGCTGACCGCAGGTTCGGCTCCAAGAACTATTGGCGGATTTGCAAACGAGTGCTGAACAATAGCAAATCCTCAATACCCCCTTTAATCCATGAATTTGAGGTTCTCATGTCATCTGCAGACAAAGCTGAGTGCTTTGCCCGCAGATTCTCATCCAACTACACATTTGACTCATCTGGAGTACACCCACCCGACTTCCCTATTAGAACTGAGGCCAAACTGCACGACGTATATATTACCCCGACAGTAGTATCCCGAGTAATCTCAAAACTCGACCCCCATAAGGCGAGCGAAGACGATGGAATCCCGGTGATAGTCCTTAAGAGGTGTGCTCCTGAACTTTCCCCTGTCCTCTCTAAACTGTTTAACTACTGCCTTTCTGCTTCTTGCTTTCCTGCATGCTGGAAGTTCTCTTCAGTCGTTCCTGTATTTAAGAATTGTGGTGAACCCGCGGACCCATCCAACTATCGTCCTATCAGTCTTCTACCGATATTCGGGAAAGTATTCGAGGCCATAATCAATGCTGAAATAGTTCAACATCTTACTGCCCACAAACTCTTCTCTGACAGGCAATATGGCTTTCGCTTTGCCAGGTCCACGTCCGACTTACTAACAATCGTAACGGAGTACATGCTCCAGGCCATTGATGAGTCTGACGAGGCTCGCGCGGTTGCTCTGGACATCTCCAAGGCTTTTGACAGGATTTGGCACTCTGGCCTCCTATGCAAGTTACGGGGTTACGGTATTACCGGTCGCCTGCTTGACCTAATCCAATCTTTTTTAAATAACCGCAAAATGAAAGGTCATTTTCAATGGGCATGCCTCTTCATCCTACAGCACGAATGCTGGTGTCCTACAGGGCTCTATCCTGGGCCCGACGCTATTCCTTATTTTCATCAACGACATCCAAGATGAGATCAGTTCCCAAGTAGGCATCTACGCAGACGAAACCTGTCATGACGGACAGACATAATCTCGCTGCTGACCTTGAACGGGATCTACACTCTGTGGTGAATTGGGGCAAAAAGTGGCTTGTCAACTTCAATGCGTCTAAGACCAAGCTGTTGTCTGTCAACCATCACAGGCAACCTCTCCTGACTCCCATATGCATGGGCCAAGCGATTCTCCCTGAGAGCCACACACTACGCCTCCTCGGTCTTACCCTCTCCTCAGACCTCAAATGGAACCACTATATTGAATCCATAGCAAAAATGTACTGCTAAGAAGGTTGGGTCACTATGTCGATCCAGGATGTTTTTTCCGCCTGAATCCATCTTGTATATATACAAGTCAACCATCTGTCCGTGCATGGAGTACTGCTGCCATTTATGGTCAGGCGCCCCTGCCGTTCTCCTCAGTGTTCTCGACAGGCTCCAAAGGAGAGTCTGCAATGTGATAGGTAGATCTGGCGGCTCGACTGCAGCCACATTCCCAACGTCGAAATGTGGCCTCCCTTTTTCTGTTCTATAAATACTTTCATGGCTTCTGCTCGGACGAACTAAAGTCACTAGTGCCTCCTCAACAGGTGTTTACCCGTGCAACCAGAGTGGCAACTGGGTCCCACCCATTCACAGTCAGGTTAGCTGACTGTTAGATGACAATTCTACTCCTGCAGCTTCTTCTCTAGCACTTCCCGCCTGTGGAACTCGCTCCCATATTCTTGCTTTCCTGACAGCTACAACCTGGAGAAATTTAAATGCACTGTCATTACTCATCTCTTAATCAGTGGACTCTAGCTCTCTCTCCACCCCCGTATATCCTTCCCTTTCTCACCACCTATGAATCTGTCATCGCACCTGCATTCTCAGCTTTCTATTGCTCCTTTCTAACTAGTGTGTACTCTTCACTCTTTTCTAATTAATATTTTTACAGTTATGTAGCCCCCGCTCATCAGTGGCATTTCTACCTTGCTCGGGGTGAAATGATTATATATATATATATATATATATATATATATATATATAGATAGATAGATAGATAGATAGATAGATAGATAGATATTATCGATTTTCTGCACTATTGTAAGAATTGCAACCTTGAAACTTCTGAATATCGTTTCTTATGTCTTTGTCTATGAGTGTATCAAATTTGATTAAAATCGGACCACTCCTTTTATAACCCGATTTTTTCGATTATCGATTTTCGATATTTATCGGGGGTACCTCGACATAAAACGTAGCTAAGAACACTCGCAGTGTAAATTTTCAAGAAAATCGGTTCAGCCGTTTCGGAGACTATAGGTAACACACACACACACACACACACACACACACACACACACAGACAAAGTTCCATTTATAAATAAGTGTAGCTATATACAACATTAAATACAACAAACGGACAGTTTTTGCTTTAGTTTGTCAAGCAATGAATTAATGAGAACGATAAAAATATAATGTATTATTAGCCAAATCATTAGAAATCAGAAACATTTTCTTGTTTATTAATCAGATATGCATTAAATTTGTATCTGATTGTCTGTAACTGACTAGATTATGAACAAAATCCGAGAGCACGTAATAATGAAACTGCGAAATCAAGTAAATGAATTTAATCTGTTGATTGAAAATATTGCGAGAAAAAATGCTTCCATGATTTTCGATGTGTTAAAAATTGATCTGAAAATAATTTCTTATTAATGCTATCAAATTTCACCAACTACATATATTCATTTCGACTGTCATTATTATTTGATCCTTATTCGTTATTTGTTCCTTATTCGTATTATTTGATCCTTATTCGTTATTTGATCCTTATTCGTATTATTTGATCCTTATTCGTTATTTGATCCATATTCGTATTATTTGATCCTTATTCGTTATTTGATCCTTATTCGTATTATTTGATCCTTATTCGTTATTTGATCCTTATTCATATTATTTGATCCTTATTCGTTAAAGCAATTAACATCATCGCTTCTTTGGAGATGTTCCGTTTCAAATGAAGTTCATCTTTTCATATTTAATAATGATCTGAACAATGATTTTAGAACTTACAATTACTATTGTTATTGTTATATAATTTCAATATTTTAATTTTTATGCAATTTAATTATTTTTTCTATATTGTTAGAGCTACTAAAACAGAGTTTTAGAATATTACTACTGAAAATTTTGCTTAAAAAGTTATTTTTGGGAAAATGTTTATCAATTAATTTAAGAAATTTATGTTCCAGTTTAATATTAACTAATTGATTAAATGGAGGACTATACCATATGATTTTTTGTTTCTATTTTTCTTTCTGGAACAATTATATTTTACCACAAAACTAATCTCAGAAGATCGAAACCCACTAACCCTAAGAATTTTACATAAATTACTTTACGTTTTTCGAATAGTTTTACTAGAAAGTGTATGTTAATGCGACGTTCAACATATGATGGAATATGTTTGATAACGGATGGTAGATGATTAGAACCAGGATTTATATAAATTGTGTTAACATTATTTTTCATGTAAGGTTAAAAATTATTAAAAACTAAGTCTAGCATTATGTCTAAGAAGTCAATTTGTTTTATATTAGGAATAATAACTACACTAAGACTAAAAGATATAAGAACTCTATGGATTAATTTTCTAAGTCTATCAACTTCACCCCCAGTAGATTTATTTAGTTTGAAACAATGAATGTTTGTATCTGTTTGCAATTCATTTCCGGCCAAAGTTTGAAATTTCTTTTTCTTAGCCGTTTCTGTTGTCTCAACCCTTTCTTTCCTCTGTGCATTTTCTCACTTTGCCTCTTTGTTCTCCTCTTTGCTTTCTGCTTCTTTTTTGTATTTTTCCTTTTCCTCTTTATTTCCTTTTTCTTTTATAGAAATATGGGTTTCTTACTTTTTAATGCAAAAAGATTCGAGCCCAGACACCATGTAACCAATATCT
Source organism: Ascarosepion bandense (assembly GCA_037127315.1). Taxonomy (NCBI): domain Eukaryota; kingdom Metazoa; phylum Mollusca; class Cephalopoda; order Sepiida; family Sepiidae; genus Ascarosepion; species Ascarosepion bandense. The sequence continues at coordinate 4,175,398 of JBBBDQ010001522.1, forward strand.
ATACCTGTCTACATTTCAATTCCTGCTTAAATTTAAAATTTACCTCTTAGCCGTTTCCATTGGTTCTTGCCTTTTAGTACTTTCTCTCGTGTTTTCTCTATGCTTTCTGTATCGTCTATATCTTTCCCTTTCCTGTTTCTTTTCCTTTCATGAGTTTTTATCTTGTTTTCTTTTCTTTTCTGTCCTCTTTTTCTCCTCTTTTTTAATATCTACAGACAGATTTCCAAAAATTAAAGGAAGTGGCGATTTTTTAAATTTTTGTTTCAATAAAACTATTATTACCATCATTGTTAACTTGCTGATGAGACATTGTTCTTTCAATGTCTAAACTAAATGTACAATTTTCTAGTAGTTTATACATGTTCTAAAGTATAATTAACATATGTATATATATATATATATATAGTAACAAAGTTGTGGAACTGGTAGGTTTTGTTACCTGCTGTTCACGCATATACTTTTATAAAGAGTGCTCGTTACAACGTAGAGCGTTATATATATAATTCTCTCAAATATTTTGCCGTCAATCTTTACATCAGGGAGACACTCGTAAAAGAATAACCTAATAAATATAAAACTAAATCGTGTAAAACCCAACATACTAGAATTAAAGTTGAACGAAACAAATTGTTACTTGGTTAGGCATATAAGTGTATGAGCCGTTTTGAAACCGAATATCTCACCTATGTCATCATGCAATCTCTCAAAGGAAATATTTTATAAGTATATTTTTCTGTGTTTTATTAAACATATTTCTACAGTTATAGTAAAGAAATAAATTTATACATATATTATAGAAAATATTACGACATATTTAACATTCGATTCTACGTATTACGGTTAGTCATACTTTTTATTTGTTCGGATTTCATCATCCTTGTGCTACTCTGTGTATATATATTATGGGAGTATATACTCTTAAAAATATTCTTTTTGAAAGAAGTTATAAAATTGTCTGCTTAACTCATATTTAAACAGTATTTTTATTATCTTTTCCTCCAAATTAAAAAAAATTATATCGAAACGAAAAATCGAAACTTTGGAAGTGTTTTGATATAGATTAGCAATTATGATGTAACTTATATTGATGAATCATTTCTAATTAAGTATTTTTAATATTTTTTTTAATTTAAAGTCGGAGATAATTTCTGGGATAACTTGGTACATATAATTCTATCCACGTGATGAAAATGGTGGAGATGAAAAACACTATGATATACATAGAATCGATTTGCTTCTTGAATCCTTAAAAAAATCTCTTTTTCAAAAGGATATTGTCTTCTTACCAATTATCATTTCCCCATCAAATTACGCCTCCACCACAAATTCTACTTTTTGAAAATTATTCCCCTGTAGAACAAATACAGTTTCTTCAAAACCCTCACCGCCCCATCATTTAAGTTTTTGACCAAGTCTAGGTCCCCCCAACAAAATTCGTTTCTTCAATGACTAGCCGCATCAACAAATCTCCTTTTCTTCTTTCCTCTCCAACTGCAATGTTTTTTTTTTTTGTTTTTTGTTTTTGCAGAAAACTAAATATTGTTATGTTTAAATATGATAAATTAATTTTTGGTAGATATTTAACTCCCGGTTCACCAGATTAGAAAATAAAACAATAATAACGTTCTCATTTTTGTCAGTCGGGACTAAAATGATTTGTTGTTTTTATGGTTCAACTGGATGGTCATGATAGGTCTTCTGATATAGATTCAGTTGATAGTAAAGCAAGTTATTCATAGTAAAGTGGATTACTAGATGCCTTGGTTTTTGAATGCGAGAGATATTAATGTAGTGTATCCATAAGCAAATTCATTTCCATATCCATGAGTTCCAGTTTGCTGTCAATTTAGGGATGATGTACTATCTCCGGATTGTAAATGCATAGCTTTTTAGACTCTTTTCCCAAAGAACAATCAGGCTTTCTGTCAGTAAAAGCTAAACGAACGATTCAAGCTCTTTCCACAATACTATCAGCTAAGTGGTTTCAGAACAAAATTAAAATAAATACTTTACCAGAAAATGTACAAGGTGGAATGGTAAAAGATGATAAACTGGAGCAAGAAGAAATTTTAAAATGTGAAGAGACATGACCACCTGCTTCCTGAAAATATATGAAACAAGAAAAAAAAATTGTGCATATTTAACGATAGAGATATTTAATATTTATAAGCCACTTGCGTCGATATAAAAGATTGAAAATGGTGGTAGAGGCACTCCTACGTGGTTTAATGCTTAGCAAACTGGTCTCGCTAGAACAATTTCAACTGAATAGTGACTTCGATCGTCACTGGGCACCCCATACATTTGGTCTTTTGCTACACCTGAGTTGCTCTTAAAGAATCTACATTGAATGTGTGACACCAATCTACGAAACAATTGTCGTCTTAAGCGTGTTTCTTACAAAAATCGATTTTTAACGCTTCAATGATTTGAAGTCACAGATTAATCTAATTTAACTTAACATCTGGAAAACGGCGTTTAAATTTTAGTTATATTTATAAAAGCGAATCTGGAACCGAAGTTTTGCAGTTAGAGAACATTTTCCTGTGTAATGAGAAATAAATCTGCGTTTAACTTTTGAATTTTGCGAAAGAAATTGTCAGTATACATTGTTCTTTTTTTCTAAGCTATATCTCTCACTAAGACAAGTAGCTAACTTAAGCTACATCTTTCACTAATATATATTGTTAACTTGAGCTAAACCTCTCACTAATATTAGTGAATCTGCAAAAGTATTTGGTTCAGTTAATTTGAGAGGTGTTAGAATATGATTCAATTTCATATTTTTGAAGCCTATTCAGCTTTTCTCATGACTTCCTATAACCATTCTTTTCTCTCGTTTTCACTCTCTGTATGCCCCTGAAAACTAGTAACATACCTGCCTTGACTCGGGTGAAGTAATAAGAATAAAAAAAAGAATTGTGCATATATTTTGCTTTGAATTCTTAAAAATAATTTTTCCGTACAATTTACAGTGCGGAAAACAATTCTTCAGGGAGGTTCGAACTTTAAAAGATATGCAACTATGTGCAAAGGATAGTTTCCCAACAAGCAATTTTTCCAACATAACATATTAAATACAGTTTTAGGTTATCTCTAGAGACATATTAAAACAAACAAAATCGCGATATAATGAAAATATCGCCTAGTGTTTTGTATTAATTCTGTTAAATATCAGTCTGAAACGCATGGGTTTTATCTGCAGACAAGTGTTTGACAAATCGGGAATGAATTTCAATGAATTTATCAGCTCGTTGAAGAAAGAACTCTTTTGAAAGGGATTTAGGTATTTGGTTTTGATTTCACAAATCAATAAAATGTGTAGTGAAATATTTTCATTCACTGAATATTTTATTGAAAAATTCCCATTTTTTTTAATTCAATTTAACCGGCCATTTTAAATTCAACAAGTTTATATTGCCATTGAAAAACGAACAATTTAACTTCCGGTAAAATAATATATTGTCATGACGACAATGCAAATATTTCTTAGATATAAATTGAAATAGGCTTACCTCAACATTACGTTAGATTATGGGTTTCGGCACGATTCTACAAGTTAAGTCAACGTCGATTCTGATCAATTCCTTGGTGAATGACTGTTTCGGAATACCAGGTACTGTAACCTTGGATATTAGGTTGGTGTAATGTTATAATGGTTTTGAATTGTTAATCGAAGAGTCGAGTTCGAATTCCCACTTAGTTCTTTATTTTAACTAAAATTTATGAATCCACATCAATGAATTACTTGGTAGGACATGAATTACTAAAACATTATTATTTCCAAAATATTCTTTCTGTTGTGAATTGCAGGTGAGAAACCACACAAAATAATAAATAACAAAAACAGATATTGAGAGGGAAAATGTAAGTTATATTGAACAAGATATACAAACTTGAACACGGGTTAGTTATTCAGGAATAGCGGAATACTATTAGTAGAAATAAATATATACTATCTTGTAGTGAATAAGTATATCCAGTTAATCAGTCTATATCCACAACACTTAATATGCACCAACTGACTCGTTACTGACATTCTAACAACTCAAACCCTGCCGTACTCTGCATAGACAGGATTATATGTACACATCAGGCGTGTCCATTCTTATCTGCAAGAGGGGTGATCCCCAACATTATCAATATAAAAAAATACACAACTTAATTCTATTTTATTAAAGTATTATTTAATCGGAAAAATCAAATGACGTAACTCCGTATAAGAATAAGCAGATATTACGTACAAAATTCACATTAAAATATTTACATACTAATGTTAATTGATATTTCCTTAAAACAACCTACTTTTCATTTGATCTGTATTTTCATATTAACTCATTTTCGTACAAAGTGTTTACATTTTTACAAGCAAATACTTATCAAATTGGAAAAAAGGGGAAAGTTTTTCAACAAATTTATCACTTCCATGAGTAAGGCATGTTTTAGAATTTTACTATTTTCTGTTCATTTCGAAGTGTTACGGTCAAGAGAGAGTACTCTGACAGAATAATTACTTTTCGAAATATATTCGCCAATTTTCTCGTTTTTTTTTTAATCATTTCACCCCAAGCAAGGCATTCCACTGCTACTATTGCGCAGGGGTTACATAAGGGAAGGTGATGAGAAAGAGTGGTTAGATATAGGAAATGTCAGAAGGAGGGTAATAGACGGGTAAGGATACCGAGGATGACGGTTGGGTAGATGGGAAGAGTGTTTGAAAGAAAGGATGCGAGTTAGTGTGTTAGGAGGTGTCTATGACCTTACATTTAATCTCCTGGAGATTGTAGCTGTCGGGGAAGCAAGTATATGGAAGGGAATTTCACAGGCGGGAGGTGCGAGAAAATAAGCTGTTGAAGTAGAAATTGCGGTGACATTTTATCGGTTTCACTGTAAAAGGGTGGAACATAGTTGCTAATCTAGTATCTCGTGCAAATACGTACCTAGGGGTTACCGGTGATCTAAGTTCATCGGAGCAGAAGCCATGAAAGTATTTATAGAAGAGGCATAGGTAAGCCACGTCACGCCGGTGAGAGAGTGGCTGCAGCCGGTCTGCCAAGTCGGTATCGATCACATTACAGACTCTCCGTTGTATTTTGTCAAGAAGCCCGATGAGAATAGCAGGGTCACCCGACCAGATGTGGCAGCAGTATTCAATACACAGGCGGATGGTAGATCTATATATGTGCAGGATAGATTCAAACGGAAAAAACTTCCGGGCCCTGCACAGAGAACCGACTTTCATAGTAGCGGATATAGCAATGGATTCGATATAGTCATTCCACTTAAGGTCTGCTGAGAGTGTGAGGCCAAGGAAGCATAGTATTTTACTCTCTGGGAGGCAAGCCTGTTCCATGCTAATGGGAGGTGGATACGATTATATACGATGGTTAATTCATAGCAGCTTCGTTTTGGAAGCATTAAAATTTACGTGCCATTTCTTACCCCAGTCCACTACGGACAAAACAAGCCATTACTTTCCTGTTAATAATCTGAATTAAAATCTTCTGTTTTAGAAAGATTAAATTTTCAAACATGAACATTTTAATGTTTTCACTGCTGATGATGATTGTTACTGTTGTGATATCATATGCAGCAAACTTTTCCCAAGATATGTGAATTGTTCTGTGTTTCTGATGCAAAATGTTTTACGGCGTTGCCTAATTAAAGCCTCTACTACTGCGCTAGGTACACATTGAAATAATCCCTTTTCAATTACCTCAAGAATTTAAATACCTGGGAAGTGTTATAATAGAAGACGGAAAGTGCGACACAGAGATCCGAAGGCGAATTGGCATGGCGAAGGAAGCATTCCAGAAGCTGGGTAAAGTATTAAAAGACAGGACAATTCTGCCAGAAACAAGGAAGAGAGTACTGAATTGATATGGGATGTCGTTCTTCAATGTGGCAGTGAATATTGGACAATATCATCGAAGATGAAGGAAAAACTTGAAGCAACTGAAATGTGGTTCTACTGAATGATGCTGGGTATAAAGTTGGGGATCAGTTTCTTATTACAATCAATATATAAACTGACCCCTTATTTGGGGTCACAGTAGTTTCTATACATTTATATTCCTGAGATCCAAAAGCAAAAGAATGCATTCCAGAAGCTGAGTAAAGTATGAAGAGACAGGAAACTTTCACTAGAAACAAAGAAGAGAGTACTGGATTGCTATGTGATGTCAGTTCTTCAATATGGCAGTGAAGTTTAAACATTATCTTTGAAGATAAAAGAAAAACTTGAAGTAGCTGAAATGTGGTTCTAAAGAAGGATGCTGCGGATATCATGGACCGAGCATGTGAGCAATGATGAGCTATTGGAAAGGATGGAAACGAAAAAGAAATTAATACTGAGTATCAGGAAGAAACAGCTAAATTCCTGGGACAAGCTATGAGGAAGCAGTGCTTAGAGAACCTAATACTAACAGGCCAGATAGAGGGGAAAAGGGACAAGGGAAAGCAGTGGATAACATATTTGAAGGACCTGATCAGGTGCATGACGGAACGATGTTTTCATTGTGCAACAGAAGAAAGTGTGCTAAAGAACCACCAGGAATAGGGAGATGGGGAAAGCCATGATTGCCTACGTCATGAAAGGATAGTGAATATAAAAAAAGAAGAATATATTTATCGCTAATATATTAGTAGATTATATTAAATTATTAATCTGTTGCCTTGGCCAAAAAAAATCCCGATTTAAATTTTAATAAACGTTCAATAGATCCCTTTTATTAACATATAGATAGGAGCTTACAGAGAATTTTATTTTGATTCTGATGAATCCAGGCAAAATTTTGGCAACATACTTCGAAAAATACTTTATGAAGGGCTTGACGGTTATAATTTCACTCATTTTTCTTTTAGATAAAAAATGTAAAATATTTTGTAAGAATAGATTCAGATTATCGATGGGATTATAGGTGACAATAAATTAGATTTGTATTTGAGATGATTAAAATAGTTGCCTTAGATACATAATATCTTTTAAGAATTCTTATCCTAAGAGATCTTTCTGATTTATATTAGTTCATCATGTTTAAGGTACAATATTTTGAACAATATAACAAAAAGAATGTTTCACAAGGTCGGAAGTCAAGCTTTAGAGAATCGCCAATAATCAATAATAATTAATAGGTATTTCAATGATTTGCAAAATAACAAATATGTTCACTATTAACTTGATTGTATCAACAAATAAATCTAAGTTTATTACTTTTATTTCCATATATTTTAATTTTATTATGCTACTAGCAGTATAGCCCGGCGTTGCTCGGCTGTAATGAAAGATTTAAAACTAATCCATGGTCCTCGAGCTGAGACTCTTTGGACGTTGGCACCAAAGACTAAAAAGCAATAGTTGCTTCCAGTTAAAGCGAAACCGTAGACCGAAAGAAAAATAAATGACTGTAAGTCAAATTTTGATTTCCTGGTATCGATATCAAATAAGTTTTTTTCGTCGTAATCTGAATTTTGAAGGCTAAATACGTCCTCTGAGTAAATGGTATCATGGCTGAGACTAAGAACAACAATTATACCTACTTAGAGCCAAACCCGAAGCAAAAACTAAAATAAAAAGGCTGAAAAAATACAGACATACAGGCAGATAAACAGACACACACACACAAACATCTTGCTGTTTATATATATTTATATGTATTATCGATTTTCTGCACTATTGTAAGAATTGCAACCTTGAAACTTCTGAATATCGTTTCTTATGTCTTTGTCTATGAGTGTATCAAATTTGATTAAAATCGGACCACTCCTTTTATAACCCGATATTTTCGATTATCGATTTTCGATATTTATCGAGAGTATCTCGACACAAACCTAGCTAAGAACACTCGCCGACGCTTAAAATACAACTGTGTAAATTTTCAAGAAAATCGGTTCAGCCGTTTCGGAGTCTATAGGTAACGCATACACACAGACACACACATATACACACATACACACACATAGACAAAGTTCCATTTATGAGTTTAGATAGATTATTAAAATTAGAAATACACGGGGAAATTTCACGGTTTTCTTGTGTTCATTTTCTAATGAATTATAATTCTTATGTTCATGATTGAAAACAATGAGCATTTAATGAAAAAAAAATACCCGTTATAAATTTGCACTCCACAACTATTGCAAAATGCTTCAATAACTATTATATGTGCGTACAATCAACATGATTTGAATTAAGTTATTCAATTTCACAGAAGCGGACGTTAAATGCATAAGAATATTATCACTTCCGTTTTTTTCTTTAACTTAAACTAGCAGCATTAGTTCATTATTTACGAAACATTGGCAGGGCGTAAATTATGTATTAAATAAGTAAATTGGATTAATTTTATTTCATAGCGTTTCAACATTTAGTAAAACAAACGAATATTTTAGATTTTAAGAATAATACATTAACAAAATGCAAGTCATAATATTTAACGGTTCATATCATATGTATAGTCATTATTCATTTTAACAAAAATGTATTCCAACTTCTTAATTCTGCTTCTGTGATTTACATTGAATGAAGCAAAGATTTCTATTTTATATCATTTTCACATTGCTGAAAATAAAATCACACGTAGATGCATAAACTGAGTTTTAGTCTGACCTCCTACTGGACTTCAAACCTAAAGCAGATCAGGAATGATAGGAAAAGATGGAGGCACCGCTGTGGGTTCCGGTTGATCGTTACCCTACTCTTCTACGTCATGTAATTTGGATCCAAAGACCTCAAGCCATTTTCGTTTTTCTTCGTAATGCCAAATGAATTAACTGTAGTAAACCTTATGTTCAACTATATCAAAAATTGATAAACAAATTATTGAAATAAATGAGAGTGTTTTAAAACACCAGAGATGAGTGAGACATAGGGGCAGATAAGTGAGACGTATTTGTGAGAAAAGATACATGAAAATGTTGAAGCTTTTAGGGTAAAAACAAGGTGAATGTAAAAGTCTTCAAATATTCAATATGGTGAATATTTTTTATGCATGTAACTGGCCGTAATACGGCCACAAAATCGTTTATAAAGATAAGCTAAAATTTGATGCAATCTAAAGGTGAATGCGTACAACCGTGATAATTATTTATGGTAGACTTTGAAAGACACATATTTATGAATTCATTTTATTATTTTTTCCTTAAATAAGCTATGGTCCGAAATAATTCCTACTACTGTGACTCCAAAGACAACAGCCAATTTTGAAATGGTCAGCTCTGTTTGGTTGCAATTGTAGTGAAGTTTATATTTAACCATATTTAACTTACTTAAAATATACTGACAAAAATATTTCCTGCATGCATATTTTGATTGTAAAATTATTTTAGAGATAACATTTCTGGGAAGGTGAGTTTATTTCTGAAATCAGATTGATTTTGAAAACTCTTTGTGCAAATCATAATTGAAAAATGACAATTTATTTTTTAAATATTTAATAATTGATTTTGAAAGTGAAAAATTACAGATTTATTAGTTGTAAGAAAGATGAGACGTGTGAAAAAGTTGGTTTTTTGTAGAGTATTTAGTTTAGTGCTTGTTTATTATTTTTAGTAACTATTGCCGTTGCCAAGCGGAGTTTTATGTCAACACAAAATAAAATCGTCAGTGATGGTGGATGTTATAATTTTTCATTCTAAAAAACCTCTCTGAAGATGGCTCTTGTGAGCCGAAAGCTTGGAAGAAAATCAATAAATAATTATCCATATGTTGGAGAATTTTTGTCTTTATTTTCAACTGAAATTAAAGCGAAAATACGGCGTTTAGAACGGCTCATGATTAAACATAATAGACATTCATTGTCTCTTATATTTAACAGCATATGTTTAGAAAATTACTTGCTGCCTCGATACACTAAATATATATATATATATTACCAAAAGTAATAAACGCAGTTCTCAAATTTCCAATGCGTTTTTATGACGTCACATCGCGTGATAGCGCGAAATGACAACACAACCATGAATTCAAATGCAATGTAATGTGTTATAATGAGTTTAATTTGATTATTACTGTCCACTGGTTTATAATTTCTACGTATTATGTTTTTGAGAGTTCTTTTAATCTTGTTTATAATTATTATGTATTGGTTTCAATAGTATAAGTTAATAGTGTTATGTTTATTTTGATGTAAACCATTATTATTAATATTATCATTATTGTTAGAGCTATTGTTAATTTTGTTGAGATACATTTTAATTTGTTGATCAATAACGGAGTTAGGAAATCCATTATTGACTAGTGTTTGCTTAATTTTGTGTAATTCTTTATAAAATATAGATTTGGAAGAAGATATCATTTGTGTGCATTGAAGTAAGTTTTTTTATAACAGCTATAAATGTTGGAGAATTTTTGTCTTTATTTTCAACTGAAATTAAAGCGAAAATACGGCGTTTAGAACGGCTCATGATTAAACATAATAGACATTCATTGTCTCTTATATTTAACAGCATATGTTTAGAAAATTACTTGCTGCCTCGATACACTAAATATATATATATATATTACCAAAAGTAATAAACGCAGTTCTCAAATTTCCAATGCGTTTTTATGACGTCACATCGCGCGATAGCGCGAAATGACAACACAACCATGAATTCAAATGCAATGTAATGTGTTATAATGAGTTTAATTTGATTATTACTGTCCACTGGTTTATAATTTCTACGTATTATGTTTTTGAGAGTTCTTTTAATCTTGTTTATAATTATTATGTATTGGTTTCAATAGTATAAGTTAATAGTGTTATGTTTATTTTGATGTAAACCATTATTATTAATATTATCATTATTGTTAAAGCTATTGTTAATTTTGTTGAGATACATTTTAATTTGTTGATCAATAACGGAGTTAGGAAATCCATTATTGACTAGTGTTTGCTTAATTTTGTGTAATTCTTTATAAAATATAGATTTGGAAGAAGATATCATTTGTGTGCATTGAAGTAAGTTTTTTATAACAGCTATAAATGTTGGAGAATTTTTGTCTTTATTTTCAACTGAAATTAAAGCAAAATACGGCGTTTAGAACGGCTCATGATTAAACATAATAGACATTCATTGTCTCTTATATTTAACAGCATATGTTTAGAAAAAAAAATATATATAGTGTGTGGTTAGGTCTTGAAGTCTGTCACAATGCGTGTAGTAAAATAAAGGAAGGTAAAGAAGTTGCTGGGTATTACCCATTTATTATACATTAATATGTAATATAAGATGTCAGAAATTAATATGTAATATAAGATGTCAGAAATGAGCAGTAACTTTCACAGATGTAATTTTCAATTATTTCTCAAGATAGCCAAGTACTTTCAATCTCTTTCCGAGATAATCTTCAGGGGTGTGAGTTATGGTAACAAATTTACCCGGAAAACTCTGCTGCTAAAATTTACTGTACAGTTTTCTGCTTCAAATATAACGGTTCACAAATTGCTAGTGTTCATCAGAAGGTGAAAATTATCCAAAATGGAAGTATGTATATTTAAGTAACTCATCGAGCTTTTTATTCGACCTCAACAGAATGCAGAAAGTACTGGACAGCCGTTTCGTCCTATATTTGGGACTCTTCAGCAGTGCGCGTCTACTACCAGGAAGCGAAACCCTGACAGTTTAGTTATTAAGCTGATGTCATACCAACTGTAGCACGGGCCTTGGTGCCGAAGAGCTAACGAATTAAACTCAATGACGCGTCGCTCATTCACAAATTCCGTGGTGGGACTCATCCAAGCTCCTTTACCCGTAGGACAGTGCCTCCCAGAGCCACGACTTCAACACAAGCCGCTAAATCCATAGCATGTTAAGCTGGTTGAAGCACAGAGATATGATTGAAGTAGTAGGAGGAAAATTTACTATACTGTCTCGTTGTCATCGCTTGTTTCATGAAGTTTTGATTTTGTCAAAATTCAATATTCGGTGTTGTCAAAATGAATTCATATTCAACTGCAGTTTGTCTAAAAATTCATTATCATCTCTGTAAAATTGTATATTGTTTTGCATTTGCCCATGTGTATATGTTAAGGTTATTTATTAAAAAAGTTTTTTGAGTAATATTCTGTCTTAATGGGGGTTTGAGAAAGTAAAATCGTTATATTTTACGTTGTCTGTCTACCCCATTTCAGATGTAAAGAAAGACCTTGCCACAAGGATTTCAACCCACTGACGGCACATTTACCATTGAAGAGATGGGATTGGATTAATATCGACAAGATATTTCAGTTATTATTGTGAGTTGACAGTTATTGTGGAAATGTGATATTAAAAAATTTTAACCTCTTAAATAAGCAGATGTGAATGTATTTGTGGGTATTTATACAATTATTATATTATGCAGTCAAATTGAATATCCATTGCTTTAATCAACTGGTTTATTTACCCCTGTTTGCAATTTCTTTTAACACATTTCAATCACCTGAAAAATCTTGAAATTATTTAGAAATATTAAATGTATTTAAGTTTCTTAAAATTTCCATTGTATAAACATTAACTTATTTTGCTTAATTAATACATTTATCTAGAAGTTTCTGCATTCGGTGTTTAATCTATTTTGAGCAGTACATCTAATTATCTGTTACTGATGTTATAGCTCAGATCAATAAGCTATTTTTAACCTCAGATTTTTCAGGCTCATTAAAATCCTTCTTTTAAAATAACTTAATAACGGTCCCGAAATTTAGAGTCAATATCCTAAATCAATATCGTATTAATTAAATAAATTCAAACAGAAACGTTGGCACTAAAAAGTTAAAATTAACAGTCTTCAACGCTAGCATTAATTTTATTTTAATGATTTGTTAATAGATATTTTATCTTATATTTGTCCTTCAACTAAATATATATTTATAATCATAAAGGTACCAACAAGTTCGTGGAAAACTTTAGATTATTTCAGCCAAAACTGTTACCAAATATAGTTCTAAGTGTAGTATTTTACTCTCTGAAGTAGATATGACCACAATAAGAACAACTATTGGTTGTTAATGTGTGTGAAATATGTATGGTATCAGAAAGATGAAAACAGTAGGAAATTAAAAATGATTGAGAACACTAAACAGTTAAAACAGAAAAAAACTAGTTAATAAGCAGAGAAAGAAACATATGTCAAAATTGTAAATCAAATATATTAAGCCAAACAGCAAGGAGCATATCCTTGAAATGTATATATAAGAAGTACCCATGATAATATACAATTAAGACGAGAAGAAGAAATGTCCCGGTTTTAAAAATAAGTTAAAAAAAGAAAAAACTCGGCTAATCAAAAACTAGAAAAGTACTTCGAAATATATCGTATTTATGAAACATTATATATCAGGTGGGTGCAAAGGGCATTTTAAATCATTATTATTTATTTTATGCCTATTATTATAACTTAAACATATCACCATGATTAATTTATAACTTTTTCTTTCAGATTATTAAATCATCATTCATATTTTTCTGCAATATTCTCACTCATGTTCTTTCCATCTAAAGAAAACATTAGGCATGCTCTACTCTCTGAGTTTCACAGAGGTTCCAATGCAATCTATTTAGGATGCCTATGGAATTAATGCAGTGAAAGAAAGATGTTGTGGGTGGTGGTTTTCCCGTTTTCGGAAAGGAAATTTCAGCTTGAAAGATGAGGCTAGAGGTGGTCGCCTTCCTCAAAAAACTTCATTCATGTGTTGAATGCCGCTGTTACTCAAAGCCCTACGTTAATCTCACGAGAACTTGCACAAAAGTTTAATGTATCCCACACAACTACGTCACACCAATTTAAAAATATGGGGAAGATTTCAGTATTCGGAAAATGGGTCCCGCATGAACTGTCTCCAGAGAACCTGCGACAAAGTGTTTCTTGTTGCGAATCTTTGCTTTCACGACACCTTCAGACACCATTTTTTTGGTAGGCTTGTCACAGGTGATGAAAAGTGCCATCTTGCACCATCTTGCATATTTTCCTGACCTAGTTTCCTCGGATTATCACTTATTTCGAGGATTACAAAACCATTTAGATGGACCTAGGTTAACATCATGAGAGGAGATTGAACATGTTTCACATCAAAAACTAAAGAATTTTACAAGCAAGGCAATTATAAGCTCGTTGACAGATAGAATCAAGTTATAAAGAGCAAAGGTCGTTATTGTTATGAATAAAGATTTTCAAAATGAAATTTTAAATTGGCAACAACTTTTGTACCTACTTGATACTTGACAGGTTCAATAGATGTAAGAAGATCTCGCGTAAAAATAGCGGAAAAAATAACACAGAATGTAGAGAATCCTTTTCATTTGTTTTTGAGTTGATTAAATCCGGAACGAGTCAGAAGTCGATATTTCCTGGTAAAAAAAATTATTACAAATTTCAGTTTCGTTCAGTAAGTATCTTACTTGTTAGCAAAAATATAACGTAGAAAAGAATGTTATAGAAGGCGACTTTCTCCCTTACTGATCTTCAACATTATTGCCTGCTGATAGTTATATTGATTTACTTATACAAAACTCATGCCTTTTGACATTTATCAATAAGAGGAACGTACCGAAGGATGTAAAGATGACTTCTAATTTTCAATGAGGAATTACGATTTCGGAATATTGGCCTGAGGACACCCAATACACCCAGCTGCGAAACGACAACTTCAACCTGTTCAAACAGCAGTGCAAGCATCAGTGTATCACTGATAATAACACACAATTATCATTACTATTGACGCCCTTAAGTGTCATATCGTTTCCGTTGAAGTTAAATAACATATACACCTACGATATGGTCAGAGCTGAAGCAGAAATGGTTTCACCCTCTGGTTTCCTTTTCCATTTCTCCTACTTCCGGTCAACTTTGCTAATTTTCCGGTTCTTTAATTATGTTTCCATTTCTCCTACTTCCGGTCAACTTCGCTAATTTTCGGGTTCTTTAGTTATGTTTCCAGTTCGAACAGTCTAATGCAATATTCGCGGCTTTATGACAGTAATCACAAAATGTCTCTTTGTAACTTGATGAGTAAGAAAAATGCTTTCCATTAAATTGCAATCACATGTTTTGTTTAGCATTTTATGAAATACGCTGTTCAACAAGACTATCACGAATTATTTTTGTTAGCGATGTCTCTGTTAGAAGAAATTGCATTTTCGTGCCAACAAACACCGGACGCCTGCTTGTTCTGAGTCAATCCTTCCTATCTAACTGCATCATGAAGGTCGCCTTGAATGAGCATACCTCCACGTTCTGCTGCAGGAACGCTTGTGTCCCCCAAGGCTCTATCCTAGACCCGACACTCTTCCTGATCTTCATAAATGATCTTCCAGTATAATCAAGTCCCAAGCAGGCATCTACACAATCTACTCCCGCATCAATAAGAAATCTGGCGAACGTACAAACATAACCTCGCTGCTGATCTTGAGAAGCATCTACACTCTGTGGTGGACTAGGCTAAGAAGCTGCTTCTAAATTTCAATGCTTCAAAAACGAAACTGCTATCTGTCAACCATCACGAGCAACCTCTCCTGTCCATATAAGCATAGACCAAGCGAGTCTCCCTAAAAGCAATATATTGCGCTCCCTCCGATCTCAAGTGGAATCATTACATTGAGTCATTCCTGTTTTCTTCTGAATTATTTCAATTAAGTTTTGTTGCTGTTTCTGGAGCTCCAACAACTGCTGTTGTTGCTGTAGTTGTTGTTGTAGCTGCAGTTTTTGTTGCTATAGTTAATGCAGTATTTTCACTACATGAGCTAATATTTCTTCCATTTTACCGAATTTATCACGATGACTATTCTGATGAAAATTTCATGAATTTAAACGCAGTACGAGAGTGTCGGCAAAATCTCATTATTTTACAATTGAAATGGCTAGATGAAACTAAATTCTAAGATAAGAGTTTATTATGTTGCATTTCTGGCTTGTAGAGCGCTCTTCACGCTTCTTGCTTGCATGTGAATTTGACTCTTTAAAAACTTCTGCCAATCGTTATTTGCTGTTTTCATAATTTTTGATATTTTATTGTTTTTTTACTCCGTAATAGTTTCTTTTCTCTCAAATAATCAATCAGTGAGTAACCTCATGGCACTTTTAATGCCTTATTTGGAGAGAAATGGTTACAAACGTATCTAAACACATAATATAACTGTTTCGGGGTGCAACTTTAAAAATCAGGATTTCGGAATTATACAGTTAAACTCTCCTCTTCTCTTTTTTTAGCAGTTAATTTGGGGAAAATTGACGTTCACTTTCAATATCGCAAAACCAAAACTCATCATCATCAATTAGGCCATGAGTTTCTTCGTCACGTTGGACAATTCAACTCTGAATGAATATCTATTCGGTTTCAAGGTCATTCCAGAACTCAAGTTTCACTTCTATATACAATCATTGATGAAGATGCTTAAATGACTGAGCAATCATTCTATCGTTTTAAGAAGATACCTTTTATGCCATTCTTTTACATTATTATTTAATTGGGTTATGAAAATGCATTATCATTGACACCTACTTGGGAAAATCACTTTTTAGTCTTTTCAGAGATCCAAATTGCTTACACGCAATGTTTTGTAAGAAGATTTATTATCCATTGTGCAGTCAATTTTACACAAATACAACGTTGCACGCACATTCCTATCCTATCGCTATCTCCGATGTATAAGATCAGAATAATTCTTTTTATTAGTTATGCCAGTTGATATCATTACAGCGAGGACACGCCATGTCAGATCCGGAGAATCTAATCGTCTTGTTTACTCCGTGTTCCAAATCTGAAATGAACATTTCACGAGAATTACTTTTTCATAAGAACTACAACTGTGTTTCAAGTGGCTTCCTACCTGCAATCCACACTCTCATAGATATCTACCCCCCTTACCCACCAAATCTTAACATTATACAAAGACGCTTTTACATCTATAACCATTATAAGTTCAACCATCTACCTTGTGTTGCTCTCACCCCTTTTTTATAATATAAAAAACAAACCAAAGAAATATAGTCATCTCAGAATAATATTCCAAGAAGTAATAACACTTATATCTAACTATTTGGGTTTTATTATATATTTTTCGTTTTAATCGTTAGATGTTATTATTAGCATTAGTTTCAATTGAATCTATTTAAGAAATCATTTTCTATTAGATTTCTAAGGTATTTTCAGCTTAACGTGAATTTTATTTAACATTTTCAAATTTACATAATTTTTCCTTATTTTTAAGCCTCAGATTTGAGATATACACCACCCTTTAATGTTTTGGGCTTAAGCAATTTATTCGGATATTCACTCATAATTGTCCTGTAGAATATGGATTCGGACCATTTATTAATTACACGTATGTTAATCTAACGAGCTTAACTGTAATTCCAACTCATCTCGCCAATTCTTCAGTCCCAGCAACAATTCATTAATATATATATATATATATATATATATATATATATATATATATATATATACTAGACATCCACATACAAGCCTGTTTTGCTGTATCACAACTTATCAGTATAGCTAGACACATCCGCTTGCTTTTGGCCGGGATCGAAGATCGACCAATTTGGTGTCAGTCAGAGTCATTACTCCCTAAGCCATTGACGCATGGAATTAGAGAAAGGAAATTTTAACGTGTTCTATATAAGCAGTGCATACACACGCCAGTCACCGAAAGAACTCGATTCATTTCTGAAGAGACACGCATATATCGCAGAAGTGGAAGCTGTTTCTAAAATTTTCTTCTTTAAACAGCTCAATCATAATAAAGGCGTAATATATTCGTCATCCACATAACCAGTCGGAGTCGCTACTCCCTAAGCCATAGGTGCATAGAATCAGAGAAGAGAAATTTTAACGTGTTGTATATAAGAACTGTACAAAAATGATTACAAATAAACTTTAAGAAAGCTGAATGCATGGTCATCAGAAAAAAGAGCAATCCAAAATGCCAAACACAGGTGGGGAATACCAGAATCAAGCAAGTACAAACTTTTAAATACCTAAGAAGCTTTCTAACAGGAGATAGGAAGTGCGACACAGAGATCCGAAGGCGAATTGGCATGGCAAAGGACGCGTTCCAGAAGCTGAGTATAGTACTAAGGTACAGAAAAATTTCACTAGAAACAAAGAAAAGAGTGCTAGATTGCTATGTGATGTCAGTTCTTCAATACGGCAGTGAATGCTGGACAATATCATCGAAAATGAGGAAAACACTTGAAGCAGCGGAAATGTGGTTCTGCAGAAGGGTGCTGCGGTTATTATGGACCGAGCATGCGAGCAACGATGAGGTGTTGAAAGACTAGCAACGAAAAGAAAACTAACAGTGAGCATCAGGAAGAGACAACTGAAGTCCCTGGGACATGCAATGAGGAAGGAGGGCTTGGAGAACCTGACACTTCCAGGCCAGATATAAGGCAAAAGAGACAGAGGAAGGCAGTGGATAACATATTTGCAGGGCCTGATCAGGTGGTCGGGGGTTGCGAGGTGTATCAGGAGAAAACATACCAAGAGCCAAAAGGGATAGGGAGACGTGAAGAACCATGGTCGCCTACGTCCTGAAAGAACAGGGAACATAGAAGAAGACATACACGCCAGTCACCGAAAGAACTCAATTCATTTCTGAAATACAATTGATATTTAAGTAATTTAGTAGATGCATTGCAGATGTTTCAAAACTCATTTAAATAATTTAGTGGATGTGTTTCAAATATCTGATAACTGACACTAAACCATCTAGCTTTACACAACAGCTTAATTCTCTAGTCTTTTAAATCATTCATCTACCCATCATTGACTTACTTTCTGTTGGTTAATCTAGTCCAACATTTGAATTCCGCAACCCCCTTAATTGGCTAAATATGGTCACAACTGTGTTGTTTTTAAATTTTTCACTGTCTGATGAGATACTAAAATGTAATACCGAAGCACGATAGTTCTTGTGTTGTAGCAAAATATTTTTGTTATAAACACTTACAATAAAAATACAACTGCATGAATGATATAATTATAAGTAAATGATTTCTACATTAATAATAATTTTAGTGGTAATAAAGTTAACATTGGTGATAAAACACACATACACACAAACATAAATATATATAGGATTGTAATATATAAATTGCTCATATATCAATAAACAATTTTAGTGGTAATTAAATTACGGTGTGGTGTGTTGCGTCAATTAGAAATCGACCGGACTAATTTCATGTTTACGTTGATGCAACTATAGAAAGAGAGAAGCTAAGAATTTTAAATGCAGAAATTAAAGTTTTACTCTAACGACTCGGTAAAGAAAATTTGAAAAATAAATTTGAAAATTTGAAAAAAAAAACATATAAAACAATCTAAAAACATATAAAACAATCTAAAAAATCTTTACAAAGTAGCTGTTATATAATAAAAATCTGACGTCTCAGCACCGATCAATTCTATGTCACATTTAAATATATTTTTCTAAATACGAGTTCGAATACCAGCGGAATTTTTCGCATTCACTTATGCCCATGTACCCTTCGGAAAGGTATCAATACATTCCTTTTACCTCCAGATATGGGTGAAATAACAAGACAAAGATTGAGTTTTATAGCCTTGATTAGGCAAGGAGTCTACCTCAGAGAGTAATAGCAACAAATCTTTTGTCCAGTCAGTCATGTTTCTTTGGATTGATTGAATGGGTTCGCATGTAAGGAGACTGACGGCTTGATAGATTTTTAAAGATTTAAATTTCGATCTTTTCCAATTTTTTTTTACCTAAGCTATCAACATATTTCGAATATATTTATGATCATCTATTAATATATCCCTGTGATAAACACTGACATGTTCTTCTAGATAAACTCAACATAGTCAAATATACAATAGAATTTACACAAGAAATGAAAACAAACGATATTTTATCTTTCCTAGATATGCGCATTAGCAATAACTTAAAACTTAGTGTTCACTGAAAATCAACTGATAAAAATGAATTTCGATTCTCGTCATAACAACAAAATAAAATCTGAAATATTTATCGGATTCTACTTAAGAGCACTCAGAATTTACAGCCCTTAATATTTACATGAAAGCAAGAAATATATTGAAAATAGATCCAAGCCCCTTCAGCACTTTAATTATGACTTATCCAATGCGAAACAATAATCCCATAAAATAGAGAAAATTAAAAAAGCTGCCCATCATAAAAACAAATGAAAATATATTTTTCTAGCAACTAGTACAAGTGAAAAAATATGTAACACAATTTAAAATTTGTCAAAACAATGTCTAAAATTATGAAAGGTTTAATGAATACAAAACAAAATAATAATAACTTGAAGACAGAATTCATTCTATTACAAAAATGCATAGAAGGAACCTGAAGAAATTTAAATCAAATAAAAGTGAAATATTCCAAAAAATAAAATTATCATTTACAAAATAACGTCGTAAATTCATAGGTCGCTCACCGTAAGGAGAGTGACCAACATTTTAATTATAAAAATACTACTCTTATTAAAAGGGAATTCAAATAACTAAGAAGTGAATGTTTAAGTATTGAAAATATATATACAATAGTTTTATCTATAATATGTATGTAACGTCTGTATCGGATATAATATGTGCATATAAACAAGTGTGTGTGTTCATTTAATATGGGCTTATATCAAGTTGCTATGCATAAATTGTCGCGATATTGTCTGTTTAATATGGGTCTATATCTAGGTGCGATGGGTAAATTGTCGCGATAACATTTATTTAATATGGGTTTATATCCAGGTGCGATGGGCAAATTGTCGTGATAATATTTATTTAATATGGGTCTATATCCAGGTGCGATGTGAAAATTGTCGCCACATTGTTCATTTAATATGGGTTTATATCCAGGTGCGATGGGTAAATTGTTGCGATAGTGTTTATTTTTGCTGGTTTTTGGCGACTGCACAATATTTTAGTGTCAGTCTCGCGCCGTCTGTGAGCAAATAGAGCACCATGTGCGCAATTCAGCCAGAAATTTGGAAACGGTATGTTGTAGTCCTTGGCATTTATCCCGAAAACTTCAGTACAAAGCTCTGGCCCTTCAAATATGTTATCCGGTGCCTTTCTCTGTCTCTCCTTTCCTCTATCTGGCCTGTTAGGTTTTCCAAGCCCTCCTTTCCTCACCCCTTAATTGGCTAAATATGGTCACAACTATGTTGTTTTTAAATTTTTCACTGCCTGATGAAGTACTAAAAAGTAATACCGGAGCACGATACTTCTTGTGTTGCAATAAAATATTTTTGTTATAAACACTTACAGGGACTTTAGTTGTCTCTTCCTGATGCTCAGTATTGATTTCTTTTTCGTTTCCATCCTTTTCAAAACCTCAATGCTCACATGATCAATTCATGATATTCGCAGCATCCTTCTGTAGAACCTCATTTCAGTTGCTTCAAGTTTTTTCCTTATTTTCGATGATATTGTCCAGCATTCACAGCCATATTGAAGAACTGACATCATATAGCAATCCAGTACTCTTTCCTTTGTTTCTAGCGAAATCTTCCTGTTTCGTAATACTCTAAACGCCAAATATTGACATTCTACATCGACTATTTCACATATATAATACACTTTGTTCACCTTAACCATTTTACCAATAACCTTTTACATTGTGTTGCCTCAAAGGTTTTTTTTATAATATAAAAACGAACCAGAGATATACAGAGACCTCATGAATATATTACAAGCTGTAAATATTAATTATTCATTCCTTAATATATATGTCTGTGTTTGTGTGTATCTGTGTGTGTGTTTGCGTGCTTGTGTAATAAAAATATATGAATTTTCACATGATAATAAACAATTTTCGTGGAAATAAATTTATGGCGTGATGTGCTGCGTCATTTGGGACTTCATCGAACAAAGTTCATGTTTATATTGCTGCAATTTCACATGCCCATGATCAAAAGTGATATGCTGAGACTTTTAAATGTAAAAAATATTTGTGACCTTTAACGTCTCCGTTAATAACATTCTTAAATAATTGAAAGAGAAAGTATATAAAATTAATTGAAAATAAACCACTGCTAATGGTTAAAATAATAAAAATCTGCCATCTCGTCAGCAATCATTGCTATTTCACATTTAACAATAAATTTTGTAAACATAAATTTAGACTACTAATAGGTTCATTTGAAAAAGAAGAATTGACAGCATAAAATATTTTTAGAATATTTAAATCTGGTCCTTTTAGAACTATTATACGTAAACAATCACCATACTTCCAAGATATTTAGGATCTAAACTTATTTATAAAAGGAACTTTGTCTGTGTGTGTGTCTGTGTGTGTGTGTGTCCGTTACCTATAGACTCCGAAATGGTTGAACCGATTTTATTGAAAATTTACACAGTTGTACTATAAGCGTCTGCGAGTATTCTTAGCTAGGTTTTAAATATAAAAAATCGACGATAAAAAAAACGGGTTATAGAAGGAGTGGTCCGATTTTAATCAAATTTGATACACTCATAGACAAAGACATAAGAGACGATATTCAGAAGCTTAAAGGTTGCAGTTCTTACAATAGTGCAGAAAATCGATGATATATATATATATATATATATAAAGGCAAGGTGTGTGTGTGTGTGTGTGTGTGTGTGTGTGTGTGTGTGTGTGTGTGTGTTTATCTGCCTGTATATCAGTATTTTTTTCAGCCCTTTTATTTTAATTTTTACTTCGGGTTTGGATTTAAGTAGGTATAATTGTAGTTTTTACTTTCAGCCATTTACTATTTACTCAGAGGACTTATTTAGCCTTCAAAATTCAGTTTACGACGAAAAAATTTATTTGATATCGATACCAGGAAATCAAAATTTGATTTCATTTTTCTTTCAGTCTACGGTTTCGCTTTAACTGGAAACAACTATTGCTTTTTAGTCTTTCGTGCCAACGTCCAAAGTGTCTGAGCTCCAGGACCATGGATTAGTTTTAAAGCTTTCATTACACCCGAGCAACGCCGGGCTATACAGCTCGTGCTTTATAAATATATCCCCGTGGTAGTGATTGAAATGTTCTTCTAGATGAACTCATCATAGTCGGATATACAATAGAATTTACGCAAGAAATGAAAACAAACGATATTTTATCTTTCCTATCAGTTGATGACTGTGCCTCTGAGGTCTCGTCATGGGTGAAAGCTGGCATTGATGCCTTCATACCCACCAGGAAGTATTGCTTAAAACCTCATTCCTCTCCGTGGTTCTCTCCGGCCTGCTCAGCCGCCATTGCCCACAGGAACCATTACTTCCGTCTATTCCGGAGACAGCCAACTGATCACAATAGGCGCCTGTTCACATCTGCTCGCAGTGAGTGCAAGAGAACCCTAAATGACGCCAAACAGTTGTTTGCTGAGAGAATGCGACAGCACATAGCTGACCGCAAGTTCGGCTCCAAGGACTATTGGAGGATTTGTAAACGAGTGCTCAACAATAGGAAATCCTCAATACCTCCTTTAATCCATGGATTTGATGTTCTCACGTCATCTGCGGAGAAAGCTGAGTGCTTTGCCCGCAGATTCTCATCCAACTCCACATTCGACTCGTCCGGAGTGCACCCACCCGACTTCCCTATTAGAACTGAGGCCAAACTTCACGACGTATATATTACCCCGACAATAGTATCCAGAGTAATTTCAAAACTCGACCCCCATAAGGCGTGTGGAGACGATGGAATCCCGGTGATAGTCCTTAAGAGGTGTGCCCCTGAACTTTCCCCTGTCCTCTCTAAACTGTTTAACTACTGCCTTTCTGCTTCCTGCTTTCCTGCATGCTGGAAATTCTCCTCAGTCGTTCCTGTCTTTAAGAACTGTGGTGAACCCTCGGACCCATCCAACTATCGCCCTATCAGTCTTCTACCAATATTCGGGAAAGTGTTCGAGGCTATAATAAATGCTGAAATAGTTCATCATCTCACCGCCCACAAACTGTTCTCCGACAGGCAATATGGATTCCGATTTGACAGGTCCACAGCCGACCTGCTAACAACTGTAACGGAGTACATGCTACAGGCCATTGATGAGTCTGACGAGGCTCGCGCGGTTGCTCTGGATATCTCCAAGGCTTTCGACAGGGTTTGGCACCCTGGCCTCCTATGCAAACTACGCGGTTATGGTATTACCGGTCGCCTGCTTGACCTAATCCAATCTTTCTTAAATAACCGCAAAATGAAGGTCGTTCTGAATGGGCGTGGCTCTTCGTCCTACAGCACGAATGCTGGTGTCCCACAAGGCTCTATCCTGGGCCCTACGCTCTTCCTTATTTTCATCAACGACCTCCCAGATGAGATCAAGTCCCAAGTAGGCATCTACGCAGATGACACTACAATATACTCCCGCTCCAGTAAGAAACCTGTCGTGGCGGACAGACATAATCTCGCTGCTGACCTTGAGCGGGATCTACACTCTGTGGTGAACTGGGGCAAGAAGTGGCTTGTCAACTTCAATTCCTCTAAGACCAAGCTGTTGTCTGTCAACCATTACAGGCAGCCTCTTCTGCCTCCCATAAGCATGGACCAGATGATTCTCCCGGAAAGTAATACACTACGCCTCCTCGGACTTACCCTGTCCTCAGACCTCAAATGGAAGCACTATATTGAATCCATAGCAAAATCTACTGCTAAGAAGATTGGGTCACTATGTCGATCCAGGATGTTTTTTTCACCTGAATCCATCCTGCATATATACAAGTCAACCATCCGTCCGTGCATGGAGTACTGCTGCCATTTATGGTCAGGTGCCCCTGCCGTTCTCCTCAGTGTTCTTGACAAGCTCCAAAGGAGAGTCTGTAATGTGATAGGTACTGATCTGGCGACTCGTCTGCAGCCACTTCCCCATCGTCGAAATGTGGCCTCCCTCTGTCTCTTCTATAAATACTTTCATGGCTTCTGCTCGGATGAGCTTAAGTCACTGATGCCTCCTCAACAGGTGTTTACCCGTGCAACCAGACTGGCAACTGGGTCCCACCCATTCAAAGTCAGGTTAGCCAAACGCAGACGACAATTCTACTCCTGCAGCTTCTTCTCTCGCACTTCCCGCCTGTGGAACTCACTCCCGTATTCTTGCTTTCCAGACGGCTACGACCTCCAGAAATTTAAAAGCAAAGTTAATACTCACCTACTAACCACTGGACTCTAGCTCTCTCCCCTCCCCTGTATAATCTTCACGTTCTCTCCGCCCATGTATCTGTCATAGCACCTGCTTTCTCAGCTTTCTATTGTTCTTTCTAACTAGCTTGTACTCCTCACTCTTTTCTAATTAATCTTTCTACATTTATGTAACCCCCTGCACATCAGTGGCGTTTCTGCCTTGCTCGGGGTGAAATGATTAAAAAAAAACAAAAAAAAAACTAAAACGCTTTAACAGTGACCTAAAATTTAGTGTCCACTGAAAATCAACTAATAAAAATGATCCACTGTTTCCACTCTCGTCATAACAACAAAATAAATTCTGGAATAACCATCAGATTCTACTTAAAAGCACCCAGAATTTGCAGCCTTTAGAATTTACATGATAGCAAGAAATATATTGAAAATAGTTCCAAGCTCATTCAGTACCCTATTTATCATATATTCAATGCATAACAATAGTCTAATAAAATAGTGAAAATTAGAAAAGCTGGGCTTCTTGACTAACACAACGAATCAAAATATGTTGTTCTACCAACCAACAATATCACAAACACAAGTGAAAAAGATATGTAAGCACAACATAAATTCTTGTCACGACTATGTTTTAGTCTATGAAAGGTTTAATGAATACAAAACGAAATAACAATTGCTTAAAGGCGGAATTTACTCTGTTACCTGTAATAATTGCCACAAAGAATATGTCGGAAGAACCTGAAAAAATGTATTCTGTATCCTTGACATTCACTCTAAATGCTTCATTAGGAACATTTCAGAGTGTTTGGGTATCTAACTGGAGAGTTCAGAGGATTCACAAAGAGGTAGATGAGTCTAATGGTGATTACGAAGGTGTTTGTAATGAGCAGAAGTAATACAGAAATTATGCCTCCATTTATCTTCCGACAGGTTCTCAGACTCAACAGTCAGACCTATATCAAGAGCCTTGAGGGGGTAGTTCGAAACTGAGTCAATGGGATCGTTGTTCGAAGACACTTAAAGAGACCAAGATTGTAATATTCAGGAAACCATTTTCTCAAGAGTTTGTTAACAATGTAACAGTTCTGTGGAGGAAGTTTGCTGATTAGAACTTTCTATTTATCAAGGGAACACGAAGGGAATGGCATGGTTTTCCACCATAAACAGAGTATAGTGGGTGCTAATTATGAATATCTGTGTTGCTAGACCCAAACAATGCCATCTGAACATCAACCATAGTAATAGTGAGAAAACAGTGAAATGCAGTGTTTCCTGTGTTTCGCAGGGTCGTAGGTTTGCATGTTTGAAAATAGTTTATCACATGTAAGGCGGCGTAAGAGCTTTTGAATTTTGTCAGACCAAGATATAGCATCAATATTCCATTCTTTAATCTCAATCTTATAAAGATAGAGCATTGCCGCGGGAGTGGGGTATCAGTTTTATATTGTTAGGAAGTAATAAACTGATCAGTTAGCTAAGTGCCATACGTGATACACGCTTTGGGCGATCACGTCTCGAAAGAGAAATGACTTACTGGGCAGATGATCATCGCGCAGTAGGTTGTCATTACTTTCTGCGGTAGACTGGTTGCCAGCTAAGGCTATAGAAGCCAGTCTGTCCTATTATTTTAATCATAGCTAGAGGGGGAAGAGATGCATTATATTGTTAAATAGCAATTAGTGGGGGATCAGTTTATTACTTCCTAACGATATAAAACTGATCCCCCACTTTATGCCCAGTATAAACCTTAATCATGTTTTCAGCTATTATATTCAGTCAGTCAATTAAGTGTCATACGTGATAAACGCTTTGGGCCATCATGTCTTGAAAGAGACATTACTGACTGGGCAGAAGATTATACCGGAGTAGATTGCCATTGCTTTCTGCGATAGACTTGTTGCCAAAATTATAGAACCCAATCCTTCCAGTTATTTAACTCATAACTTAAGGAAAGAGACGAACTAATACCTTTCCCAAGGGTATTTGCGCGTTATTGAATGCAACGAATTCAACTGGAATTCGAACTCGGCTCCCCGATCTCTCATTCGGATCCGATATCCACTGCACCACAAGGCACATCCATTGCGTTACATTTGTATATGCGAGTATATACTACTGAAAAGATCTGTTTTGAATGCAGAAATACAATTCTGTGCCCATGACATATTTAAACTGCAGTTTTGATCATTTGTTCCTCCAAGATATCTCTCGAAAAAGATTAACAGTTATGATGGAACTTATATTTGTGAATAATTTTTAATTAAATATTTTAAATTTTTTCTAAATATAAAGTCGAATATAATTTTCATGATAACTTTATATATACAATTTTACCCTCATGATGACAATCCTGTAGACACTATGATGTATAGAGGATCACCTAGCTCTTTGAATGTGGTCAGTTCCCTCTTCCAAAAATATTTTGTCTTCTCGCAAAATAATAATTTCTCCAACAAAACTTGTCTCCGCTATAAATTTCACTTTTCGAAAACTTCTCCCATCTCGAAAAAATACCATTTCCTCAAAACATTTGCCACCCCAAAATCTTGTTTTTCGACAAATTCTCGCTTCCTTAAGAAATCTAGCCTCTAGAACAAAATTTGTTTTTTCAACGACTCGCCTCATCAACAAATATTCCTTTCCTCGTTTTTTCGACTGCAGTGCTTTTTATAGAAAACAAAATTTTATATGTAAATATAATGCAATAATTTTCTATATATGATTACTTCTACGAATCACCCAACTAGCAAAAAAAAACAATGTTATCTTTCGCATCTTTGTAAATCGGGACTAAAAGGATTTGTTGGTTTTATTGTACAGTCGGATAGTCATGATAGGACTTGTGATATGAATTCAGTTGATAGCGAAGAAAGCTGTTCATAGTAAATTAGATAACCATATGTTATGTCTTTTTAATGTGAGAGATAGCGGTGTGTTTTTATATATAAACAAATTCATGTCCATATCTATGTGCTTCGGTTTACTGTCAATTGTGGTATTATTTGGTAATAAATACGAAAATTAGTATGAAATACATCATTTCTTTAAAATAAACCTGAAATCGTATAATAATTGTGGTATGATGTACTGACTACAGGATGAAAATACGTGACTCCTAAAAACTTTTTTACGGAAAAAAAATCAAATTTCTGGCAGTAAAATTCGAAACAAGAAAGATCAAATCTTCCACAGTACGATCAACAAAGTGGCTTCAGAATAAAATATATTAGCAAATAATGTCCAAGTAAAAGAACAACGTGGAATGGTAAAATATATAAAATTATAGCAAAAAGAACAAGGAAAATTTAGATAGCAATAATCGCCTACCTCCTGAAATAATATGAAAAAATAATTATGTGTACATATACACTACCGACCATAATTATTAGGCAACCCCAGTGTTTAAAAAATGATGCATTCACACTATTTATAGTATTTATTGCCAAGTGAATAAGTGTAAAGGAAAATAGAATTGTTCTTTTGTTCATACTGCACAATGACATGTACATCAAATGAATTTACAAATATTTAATAATTACTTATATTGCAGTTACATCAATGAAAGAATTAAAAAAATGTATGGTGATTCGGACGAGTTCATCTTTACTTCCTTGCCTTGTAAAATTTTGCGAAGTAATAATAACAAAAGAACCATTCAATTTTTATTTGGCAATAAATTCTAAAAATAGTATGAAATACATCATTTCTTTTAAAAAAAATGGGGTGGCCTAATAACTATGGCCGGCATTGTACATTGAGAGATACATAATATTATTTAAAACAATTGT
Source organism: Ascarosepion bandense (assembly GCA_037127315.1). Classification (NCBI taxonomy): domain Eukaryota; kingdom Metazoa; phylum Mollusca; class Cephalopoda; order Sepiida; family Sepiidae; genus Ascarosepion; species Ascarosepion bandense. The sequence continues at coordinate 4,204,236 of JBBBDQ010001522.1, forward strand.
GTTTAATATACAACATTGAAAATGGCGGAAGGCACTTCAACGTTGCGTAATGGTTAGCATGCTTGTCTCGCTAGATCCATTGCAACTTAATAGTAAGATCGACCTTCAATGGATGCCTCATACTTTCGGTCTTGTGACATATCTCAGCTACGCTTAGAAAATCTACATTCAATGTGTGATACCAATCTACGATATACTTGTCGACTCAAATGTGTTTCTTACAGAAATCGAATTTTAAGCGTCAAAAGTTCTAAAGCCACAAGTTAATTTAATTTAAAACTAATATCTACACAACTACGTTCAGATGTTAGTAATCACAATAAAAGCGAAGTTTTGAACTGAATGATTGCAGTGTCGAACTTTCCTCTGCGTAATGAGAAATTAATCTAAATTAATCGAAAAGAATTGTAGGTATTCAACATCTTTTCTAAGCGTTATTTCTCCCTAAGACAGATGTCTAACTTAAGCTATATATCGCACAAGTATTAGTTAATCAGCAAAATCTTTTGCTTCGACTAATTTGACTGGTAGCAGTGTTGTAGATTATCTGAGTTAGTAAGTAATTTCGTGAAGTAGTTTATTTTTATTAAACAGCAAAAAACAAAAAAACAAAAAACAATGCAAACTGACTAGCAGAAGAAAAATAGACATTGTTTCGATAAATATTTAACATTTTTATATAATCGTGTCGGCCCATGCAAGGAATGTTACTGCCACTGTTGTGCAGAAGGTTGCGTAGGATAAAAGTTATGAGAAAGAGTGACTAGTCACAGTGGGTGTCAGAAAGAGGGTAAGAGAAGAATGAGAATACATATGAGAGTGGGGTGAACAGAGAAAGGAACATGAGAGAGAGAGGCTGCAAGTTAGTGAGTAGATGACTATTGACTTTGTTACCAAAATTAAGTATGTGAGCAAAATTCTCCATGTCAGGAAAATATTTCATTGTCTTCAAACCAGCGTATCGAAAGTCAGATAATATAAGCCTTGGAATTGAGTAATGTATCAGGCTATGACGTAGTCGCTGATATAAGAGATAGAAATTAGTAGAAGTAAGTAGTCGGTCGAGAGTTTAGATAGTAACCCAGGCCGAGAAAGACACAGAGTAAACCAAGGACGAGCGCGGTTTACATGTTTACATGTGCCGACAGCTTCGAGCCCATCTCCTACTCTATACCACATCACCTGAAGAAGAATAAAGAAAAGTTGTATGCTTTATTTATTTATTATGCACAAGTCGTACGGTCGTCAATCTATCGAAAATATCGACATTTTATCAGCGTGGAATAGGCAAGCAATTTTATAAGAGAGAAGATAACAGGTTTTAGGACCCAATCGTCCAATTAATAATCGTCGTTCTATCGAAGGGTATACAGCATATATGTCGCTTTTCTTGCAATTTAAATTTCGTCATTTTTAGCTCCAGGTTATACAAAACGTTAATCATTTTGGTTTCCAGGTTATACAGAATATACAGAATATCTGGTACCGGTCTTGGTATACCACATCTATCGAATTAATATAGTAGTATATGATTTAATTTTACTGATTTTGTTTATAATCTATTTTCTCTCTTTCTCTCTTTTATAAAATATATTTTATGGTAATATAGATAAACCATTTCTCTAATTTCGTTTACAAATATATTTGTGTTCGGGCATTTAATGTTAATCTTGGCATGTGACTTAAAACTATTTCACTGACATCCCTTGTATCCAAACCTTGCACGTTTTAATCGCAATCTCCCACGCAAATAGTGAACTTTCTCACACGTTTTTACAAGAAGCCCGAGAGAAATCCTTGTCTAAATAGATTACTTCTGTACGAATATCTCTGACACATATCGTGCTATGCCTCACTGCCCTCTTGGCAACTCTATTCACGCGGTGATGTCCTTAAACACTTCTTTCAGCACCTCACTCAGACAGGAACCTTCTAACAACAAAATAAATTTCTGTTATAAATATCCGAATTGGGAATTGCTCCAAGATTTATTTCGTGATGTCACTTGGAATGGAGTGTTTAATCTTTCTGTTCAAAAATGCGATTCTGAAATCTCATTCTAGGTCAAAACAATCATCAATGCGTTCATTCAAGCAAGAACATTTTAAGTTAAATCTCGTTCTTCTACTTGGTTCTTACCTGCATACATGGCCGCTATTGCCCAAAATGGCTTTTGGCTAATCCGGTGTGACAAACCTGATAGCAATAGACGTATTTGTCTCTGCTCGTAATGAGTACATGCTCGTCCTAAATAATGCAAAGTTACTGTTTGCTTACAGAATGAAATAACATATAGCTTCTTGGAAGTTTGACTCAAGGGATTATTGGCCGCTCTCTACGAATATGCTGAATAAATACTTACATTTCTCCTCTATTCAATCAATTCAAAGTCCCTCTCATCTACAGTAGACAAGGTTGTATGATTTGCTCGCAAATTCTGATGCAAATTAACAATTGACTCGTCTGGAGTACCCACACCTGATTCCCCAACTAGAATAGAGATTTCGCTGAGTAATATGTGCATAACCCCGTCTTAAGTCTCGGACATAAATTTCACTCCCATAAAGCAAAGGTGATGGTATCCCAGCCGCCACCCTAACGGAATGTATCCCCGGGCTGGTTCCAGTTTTCCAGGTCGTTGGGAGTCCTCATTTGTAGTCCCTGTTTTTCAAAATTCTGGAGAAGCTTCTGACCCCTTTAACTATTGTCCGATTAATCTCTTACTGCTTTTCAACAGTAAAAAGTATCTGTGGTTCTCCTCAATACTTAATTAAAGAAACATCTCACCTGTTATAATCTACTCTCTGACAAACAATATTACTTCCGTATATATATATATATATATATATATATATATTCCTTTCCGGGACATATCAGAAAGTTGTGTCATTGTGTTATGCCAGATTTTCTTTTCGCGTCATAATCTATCGTGCATATTTATAAATCTACCATTCGCTTATATATTGTATACTGTTGCCAAATCTGGCTGGATGTTCCTGCTTTTCATTTCGAGTTTCTTGACAAAATCAAAAGAAGCATCAGCAATGTACGTCTACTCTCTCTTTTTTTTATCGAACTTGCTGCCTGTTTACTTGCTTCTATAATAGCCACAATCTCCTAAAGTTTCAATGCAACGTCTGTCACTATCTATATTCTTGAATCCCGTTCATCTTTTCTCAATATAAACTATACCCAGTCTTTTCTCTCATTTTCATTTTCTGGAATCCCCGCCTTCTGGCGTATAATTGGCATGCCTGCCGTGATTGGGGTAAATAAATATATAAACAAAAAAACAATGCACACGCAAATTTTGCATTAAATTTTGAGTAAATAAATTTTAGGATGTATATTAAATAAAATTTACGGTTCGTAAAGCCCTCAAGTGTTTCCCAGAGTGTCTGCTGACAAACTAGAGTTTGACAAATCGTGAATGGATTCCAATAAAGTTATCACCTTGTTGAAGGAAGAATTCTTTTGAAAGTAATTTAGGTATTTGATCGTAAGTTGTAAGAAACCAATAAAAATATTGAATTATATTCATTCACTGAATATTTTATTGAATAATTTCCATTTATTTAATTGAAATTAATTGGTCACTTTAGTCGCAACAAGTTGATAATTTCAATGAAAAGAGAAAAATAAACATCCGGTAAAATAGTATACTGTTATAACGAGAATGCAAATATTTCTTATATATAAAATGAAATAGGCTTACATCAACATCACGTTGGATCACCGGTTCCCGTACGATCCTGGAAGTTAAACAATGTCGATTCTGCTCAGTTCCTCGATGGGTAACTGTTTCAGAATACCAGGTACTGTAAGATTGGATGTCCAGTTGGTGTAATGCTATGGTTTAGAATTGTTTATCGAAGAGCCGAGTTCCAATTCCCATTAAGTTCTTTAATTTAACTTACAAAAAATGTATGCATCCATATTAATGAGCTTCTTGGTAGGACATGAATTACTAAACCATTATTACATTCAAAATATTCTTTCTGTTGTGAATTCCGGGTGAGAAACCACACAAAATAATAAATAACAAAAACAGATATTGAGATAGAAAATGCAAGTTATATTGAACAATATATACAAACTGGAACACGGGTTAGTCAATTCAGGAATACTATTAGTAGAAATAAATATATATAGTCTTGAAGTGAAATAATATGTCCGAGTAATGAGAGCGCTCTCCACCCGAAGACAGAGGGCTGACAGTGTCATAGTAGTAAATATACAACGGTATTTACCAACCTTTCCACGCAAGGTTAGATGTGATACAAGGTCTATTTATTGTGGGTCTTCCCGGCCATATATCCGGGCCAAAAATGTCTGTCTATTATTACCGAGTTGTGATTCTACCCTTCAGCGGAACCACGACTGGGTTTCTGCTCTCTGCTCGGAAGCAGAGAGCGCCCTCTACCCGAAGGCAGAGTGCTGACAGTGTCATAGTAGTAGAGGTAAATCTACAACTATATTTAGTTATCCCTCCCAGTAAGGGCAACATGTGACACATGGTCAGTTATGACTGGGACTTCCGGGCTATATGGCCCGGCCAAAAAATGTCTGTCTATTTTTGCCCAGTCGTGATTCTACCCTTCGGCGGAACCACGACTGGGTTATTGCTCTCTGCTCGGAAGCAGAGAGCGCCCTCTACCCGAAGGCAGAGGGCTGACAGTGTCATAGTAGTAGAGGTAAATCTACAACTGCCGTTATCTGTATAGGCAGGATCTTATGTACACTTCCGGCGAGTCCATTCTTGTATACAAAAAGAGGCGATCCCTCAACACTTTCAAGCTGAAATCTTTTCTGGTTTTAAATAACCTGCAAAGATTTGATAAATCGTATAAACCGAAAAAATATATAAAATCAGATTTAAACGAAATATCATTAGGCGCTTTAAGTTAATTCACATTTAAAATCGGACTAAGTTATTGGAACTCCCTATAAAATGCAGAGTTGATAAATCGTACAAAGCAAAAACCTTAAAAATAAAGTTAAATGAAATACCGTGATGATAGCAATCAAGTTACACTTCTAAGCAATTCGAATTCAGTACGTTTGCCACTAACTATGAACTGTGATGAAACCAAAACATCATGTGACACAAGTTAATATAACGAAAGGATTTTTCAGGTTAATAATGTTCGTTAATACAGTAAACATTTTAATCCATTTTTAATCTAATAAAAAGAAATATTCACGAATCGGAGATTTGATTTGTGGAAAATCCAATACAAGAAAAAACCTCATCACGTACACTTTTGTTTGCATATTCTATCAGATGTAACCCTATTTCTAGATGGCTGGTATTAACTTTTATCAAAGATAAGAAGAGATTTCTCTAAAATTAGAAAATAGAATTATTATTGTCGAGAAAAGTAACCGAATCGATTGAATCTGTGTAAAAGAATCGTAGACATATTATTGTCGTCCTGTTTTGAAAATTTTGTTGGACCCATGTCAAATTGGATTGTAAGAAATTCCTGTCTTCGACCATCTGAGCTTTGAGTACAGACAGGCAAGCAATAAAAGGAAGTAAGTTCTCGTCTTCAGCAGTGAATAGGAAATCATATTTTGACCAGTCCGAGATTAAACAAACGCAACAGGAGCAGATTGGTTGAGGTTCATGAAGTATTGGCTCGGGTACACCCTAGGATCGTGTAACTCGTTAGAATTCTTTTGAATTTAAACATTTATTCCTGTAGCGTGTTTATGTTTTAAAAAGTGATTATTTGATTTGAATGAAATGAAAAGATCCTCAATATTTTTTTTCGGTTCTAGATTTGTTTTTCAAACAAGCATACTGTATTTGCATCCATTATGAATGTTGATCTATAAATATCGTGTTATATGAATGTCTGTTAAAGGATATTTGCCCAGATAAACAATACACATAAAACGCAAAACTGATTTTATTTTATTAAATATTATTCAGTCGGAAATAGCATTTTCAAACGAAGAATCATATATATACAACGGTAAAGCATACAATATTCACATTTACATACAAATGATGATAGATATTTCATAATGGATGTACTTGTCATTTTATCTGTCTTTTTCATATAAACTCACTAGCAGTATAGCCCGGCGTTGCTCGGGTGTAATGAAAGCTTTAAAACTAATCCATGGTCCTTGAGCTCAGACTCTTTGGACGTTGGCACGAAAGACTAAAAAGCAATAGTTATATATATGTTATCGATTTTCTGCACTATTGTAAGATCTGCAACATTGAAACTTCTGAATATCGTTTCTTATGTCTTTGTCTATGAGTGTATCAAATCTAATTAAAATCGGACCATTCCTTCTATAATCCAATTTTTTCGATTATGGGTTTTCGATATTTATCGGGGGTACCTCGACACAACTTCTAGCTAAGACCACCCGCAGAGGTTTATACAACTGTGTAAATTTTCAAGAAAATCGGTTCAGCCATTTGGGAGTCTATAGGTAACGGATACACACAAACACAGACAGACACACACACACACACACACACACACACACACACACACACACACGGACAGAGTTCCATTTATAAATAAGTTTAGATTTATGTGTGTTGAGTCTTCTTTTTTATAGGCAAGAACTTATCCAGTTGGCATGGAGTGGAAAGTAATTTCGAACATTTATCAGTTACATGAATATAACCTATTTTAAAAACTTACCATTTGCTCTTCAATTAGAAAAAAATGTGTTATCACGGTCAAGAGAAACTATTCTGATTGAATAATTACTTTTTTAAATATATTCAGTAATTTCCTCAGTTAAAACAAGCCATTAATTTCCTGTTTATAATTCTGAATTAATTCTTTTATTTTAGAAAGATAAACTTTGCAAGCATCAAAATTCTATTTTTTTCACTCCTGATGATGACTACCAGTGTTAAGATATTAAATGTTCCTTCTTACAGCAACACATGTGAATCATTCTGTGATACTAATGCGAAATGTCTGAGAAATCGCATAAGAAAATACTTTACAACTGCGGTAAATACACATTAAAATAATCCCTTTTCACTTTCCGAATATATTTATCGGTATTTAAAATTATTACATTAACTCACATTATATTATTATTTACAGTGAAAAATGTGTGCATGAAAAGTAATATTCTTAAGATTATATTAAATCTGGAAAAGAACAGGACAAGTTATTAAACCTGGAAGAGTAAAGGACACGATATTATAACGAAGTAAAAAAAAGAAATTTCTTACTTAAAATATTACATTCAAATTTTATTTTTAGTTGCAATATTTTAACTAAGAAATGTAATTTGAATTTTTAAAACTAGAAATAAGCATGGAATTCCACTGTCTATTTGTTTGAATTTTTGATGAATCGTAAATAAGTTTATGCATAAGTAAACTCCTTTTGCGCTCGAAGAAAATAAAATACTCGTGGAAATTCTAATTATGCATCGTTAAATATTTGATCGTAACAGCTTTTACAAAATAATATAATAGCTATCATAATTATGAAAGCAGATCATTATATAAAGAAGTAAGAGGGTACAAGTGAAACGATTTGAAATAGACAAGTTGTTTATTTTCAGAGCGCGGGCGTTAAATGCATACGACCGTTATGATTCTTGGCTTCTTACGTTTTTCTTTTTTTCTTTAACTAAAATGAAAACAGCTTCGCTGATAATCCTTACCATCTTTCTTTGCGATCAATACTGAATAGTCTATTATTATTATTATTATTATTATTATTATTATTGCGGCATTGGCGATGGAAACGTACGTGCTAATTCATGAACAATTGAATTACTGTTTTTTGTTGAAGGCACTTCAAATCTTTCTAAAGCCGAAATATGGGGATTGTAAGTAAAATTCCATTTATTTGATGAGTAAACATTGCATTAACAAGATACAAGTCAAATATTTAACGCATAGCTCCTGGGAGTATTTTCACACAAGATGTATGATCATTATTCATTTTAACAAGAATATTTTCTATCTTCTTAATGTTGCTTTTTATATCTAACTTAAGTTTCACTAACTAAATTTATAAATCGGAAATAAACGTTTAACGAATTTGGAACACGTATTTGATTGCTTGCTGCCCAATTTGATAATATATTTGGCATCATCCTTAGTCACAGAATTTAAAAAGAAACTAAATATTGCTTCAGAATATATCCAAAGAAGGACGAAAAAAAGTTAGCAAAATTTTTTAAAAAGTTATACAAAATTGTACAATTTTGTTTATCTACTCTATTTAATTTTGAGGAATATTGATAGACAATGATAATTTAGTTACTAATACATGTTAATTATATTTTAAATGTGGATAATTAACTTTTGAGTAAGATTAAATACATACATATATGTAAGTGTATGCACGTGTTTCTAGATATATATATAAGCACTGAATTATTGGTTTTAATTTTAGTTCAGGATTATATATATATATATATTTGTCTGTGTATGTCTGTGCGTGTGTATCCATTACCTATAGACTCAGAAATGGCTAAACCGATTTTCTTGAAAATTTACACAGTTGTACTATAAGCATCTGAAAGGGTTCATAGCTAGGTTTTGTGTCGAGGTACCCCCGATAAATATCGATAATCGATAATCGAAAAAATCGGGTCATAGAAGGAGTGGTCGATTTTAATCAAATTTGATAGACTCATAGACAAAGATATAAGAAACGATATTCAGAAGTTTTAATGTTGCAGCTCTTACAATAATGCAGAAAATCGATAATATATATATATATAAGGCAAACGTGTGCGTCTGTTTATCTGCCTGTATGCCAGTACTTTTTCAGCCCTTTTATTTTAGTTTTTGCTTCGGGCTTGGCTCTAAGTAGGTATAATTGTAGTTCTTAGTCTCAGCCATGATACCATTTACCCAGAGGATTTATTTAGCCTTCAAAATTCAGTTTACGACGAAAAAACTTATTTGATATCGATACGAGGAAATCAAAATTTGACTTACATCCACTCATTTTTCTTTCAGTCTATGGTTTCGCTTTAACTGGAAACAATTATTGCTTTTTAGTCTTTCGTGCCAACGTCCAAAGAGTCTGAGCTCAAGGACCATGGATTAGTTTTAAAGCTTTCATTACACCCGAGCAACGCCGGGCTATACTGCTAGTATATTATAGAGCTACCTCCCATATTTACCTACCAGAAATGCTTCTTACTGTCTTGACATTATATGGAATTACTTATTATAATTCTTTCAGTTGTCTTTAATATTTCAATTATGGGACAAAATAGGTATCGGCATTCAAGATGGTAGTAGATGCACTTGTCATACACTTAAATTGTATTTTCTCTTCGTTTGTATATGTGGCGTATGCGTATCTGTGTCAGTGTACACATGAGTGTATGTGTGTCAGTGTACACATGAGTGTATGTGCGTCAGTGTACACATGAGTGTGTTACAACAGAATAATAACATTTTATGTTTATTAGACGATGTCGTTCTGCTTAAACATGATTTTACCGCCCAATTGTTATATTTTCATTTTAGTCAATTTCTGTCACTGTTAATTGAATTATAATTTTTATTTTAGTAGGAACGAAAACCTATCCATGATAGTAACTTATGTAGAATTTCATATTTTCAGAAATGGGCTAGTAATTTGAAGATCCCTCATTTCAATTCAGAGTGAGAAACATTGAGATAATTCTTAAGCTCTTGAAATAAGTTCAAGTTAAAATTTACCGTCATTTAGGTGATAATTTACATTCACAAAATTTCATACCAATCGTTGGTTATTATATGACATTAAGCATTCTTTTAATTCCGTGTGTGGTTTATGTTGAATGTAACAAAGCGTTTAATTATTTATCATTTTCAGATTTGTGAAATCTCAGTCATAAGAAGAAGCGTAGGTGCAGTCGGATTTCAACATCAGAGAGGATTTCAACCCCAAGGCAGATTTCGAAACCCAGTCAGAGTTGGAGGTTGCAGGGGATTGTCGGGTTGACAAAGACGGAGGCTTAAGTTTGGATGTCAGTTCCGTTAGTGGTCTCGGTTGATCGTTAAAATACAATTTTACGTCATGACATATGGGATTCGAAGAAATCAACCCATTTTTGTTTTCCTGCCTGATAGTATATGAATTAAACACAAAACAAAAAAATGTTCAACCATAAAGAAAATTAGAAAAAAAATTATTGAAATAAATTATTTTTTGCATGCATATCCTGGATGTAAAATTATTTAGAAATTGATACATTTTAAGGAAGAGATATTCATTATGAAATTTAAAAAGAAATTAGAAGTAACTGATAAATGTTTTCATAAGTGAAAGTGGTTTGAAAAAGGAGCGAGACATGACCGTTTTTTTTTTCAAATAAAAACATATCTGTGTGAGACTGTTTCCTATGCACGCCTACATTTTTTAAGCTATGCCATTCACACGTTCTAGGGACACATATCTACAGGGAAGCCAGGTCGACACATACTTTTTCCCTTTCGCACTTTATTGGCCAATGATGCAGATTGCTTCCATTTACTATGATTTAAGTTGGTTGCTAGATTACGTCACAGAAATCAAATCACACGTGTCAGACGCGACCAAAATATTTTTTATTAAAAAAAATGAACCTTTATATTTAATTTTTGTTTTGACGTTTTAAAAATTCATTTGGTCAACAAAAGAATGTGAATATTTTCCCCGTAATTTTGAAACAAAAGAAATATTAAAAATGTAGGTGTGCATAGGGAACAGTCATTTGGATACATTAATTGAGATTATCTAGGTCAGCATATGAACATTTTAACCGACTCTCGTCGTTGAACTTGTAAGAAATAAATATTTCAAGAAAAAATAAACACTTCTTCGACATTCATTTGTGGAATTATCAGAAGCTATTTACCAAAAGTCTTATATATATATATATATCACAACAAAGAGATTGTTTAAACGTTTCCATGAAGAATTCAGTACGGATTTAAGATTCCATATTAAGAAAAATCTTTGTAAATTTACTGAAAATCATTAATAACATTCCTTGCTTTTTCATCAAACATCAATTAACTATAGTAAGAATTTGAGTTTGAAATTTTTGAAAAAAAAAGATATAGACAGTCTTCGAGAAATCAGAGGAATAATAAAATAATAAAATACATATTAAATACTTAAAATTCTTTCCCAGGTATAAATTAAAGAAATTACTCTAATTGCAAAGTTTTAGTTTGCGTGTATGTTCTTTATATAGGAAAATTACATATTTTTGGACGCACTTGACAATATTGACATTTTCCATATGTTACATTTTAAATTAATTTAAAGTTTTTCATATTCTTATAACACGACGAAACCGTGTATTTGGAACTTATGAAAAATCAATTTCTTCAAAAGAACAAACTCCGATCGACAATAATATCTGAGAAATGTATTACTTTACTTATTTTTTTAATTATCGATGAGCGAGCATGTCTGTTTGTGTTTATGTGTGTTTAAATACATAATCTTAAAAAAAATAAATTCAAATGTTGAATCCTTTAAAAATTTAACACTGTCTCCCAAAAACATCTCATCCGATTCTACTATAGGTGATATTGTCCCTTTCCTGGTGTTTTCAATATCTCCTTACGATGTCAAATTCATTTTTTTTACTTATAGTTCACCTAAAAAAGACTTAAAAGCCCGTCAAGTTAGTGGCTTACTAAGTGGGATTGTAAAGGAGGAGAATGGGGGAAGTAAGATAGATATCTGTTCACCCTGAATATAATGAAATCAAGATTGTAGTTTTCGGGGAAATATTTTCTTTGGAGATTCTCCGAAAAGTACGGGTGAGGAAACTGAGTGAACTTGTTTTTTATTAACCCTCTAGGGCCATTCGTATCATATTTGATACAGTATTTCCCTATAAGGAAACATTTGGTATTTCCCTATAAGGAAACATTTGGTATTCATTGACTGAGCAGTCAGTACTGCTTTCATTTGAAATTTATAAAATATTTCTCTTAAAAAATTTTCAGGAAAATATTTCTTTCAAGGCTTGTTTTCATACTGTATCAAATATGATACGAATGGCCCTAGAGGGTTAAGAAAACACAAAGCAAAGGGGATAGTTTGCCACTACGAACAGTGCATGTCACGCTCTGTGAAGATCCGATCTGCTGGGTATACGAAATATACGTCGGCTAAACATTTACCATAGTATTAGCGATAGAGTAGAGAAATATTGGCGGCGTTTTCTCTGTGGGTTGCAGGGTTTCAAGATCGAGAATATTTTATCACTGAAAAGAAACCAACCGATATATGGCGGTAATGCCCCATTCTTCGTCTGATCTGGGTTTTATAAAGACAGAGCATTACAGCGGGAAATATGTGTTTTCTAGAAAGAAATAATGAACCGGTATTTTCTCATGCTTCTTGAGCGATTCCACAAACATACGAGTTCAACTTACGGTGGGAAGTGAGCTTTAGCCCCAGACAGGGAGTTTCTTTGTTTCACACTGTCTTTACGCACTAAAGTTTTTATTTGTTTCTTTCTCATTGTAACTGTATGTCATTTTGTTAATCTTTTTTTACTTAAAACTTCCTCGTTACTCACGTATTCTGCCCATAGTATACTTAGCATTCATTAGTAAAACCACTTCTGTAACACATGAAATCTCTTCTACGTCTATGAAGAAATTGCACATAGCTCACTGCACTATTGGATACGAGCAGTATAGCCCGGCGTTGCACGGGTGTAATAAAAGCTTTAAAAGTAATCCATCGTCCTGGAGCTCAGATTCAGCCTAACGAATATTTGTGTGAAGTTTGGTGAGAATCGGATAAAAATTGTGGATTTGTTTAAAGGACTTACAGACAGATAAACAGACACACACATGCAAACATTTTGCCTTTTATATATATATATTATCGATTTTCTGCACTATTGTAAGAACTGCAATCTTGAAACTTTTGAATATCGTTTCTTATGTCTTTGTCTATGAGTGTATCAAATTTGATTAAAATCGGACCACTCCTTCTATAACCCGATTTTTTCGATTATCGATTTTCAATATTTATCTGGGTTCCTCGTCACAAAACCTAGCCAAGAACACTCACAGACGCTTATAGTACAACTGTGTAAATTTTCAAGAAAGTCGGTTCAGCCGTTTCGGAGTCTATAGGTAACGGACACACAGACACACACACGCAGACACAAACAAAGTTCCATTTATAAATAAGTTTAGATTACATAGCATTCACATAGACTTTCTTTTTTAAAATATTTTCTTACCAATTAATAATTTACTTAGTTTCAGGAAGATAACTTTACATATTCTTATACTGCTTTGTATTTCTAAACTATATTGACTCTCACCTGATCCCTACTAATCAGATAGATCAATTTCTGGACCTGATTGATTTCGTATGCCCTAATATTTTGCTCATACTTTGGGATGATTTTTTACAAGTTCATGCCTTGTGCCTACTAACAGTTAGTTTTTTCTTCCCGCTTTCCTTTACTATCGTCTATGAGTGTTGCTTTTTTCTTTAAATGTAGAAATGTTTTGGGGTAACATATGTAGTCTTACATATATTCCTCACGAGAAACTAACTCATGTAACCTAATAAAAATAAATACCACAAGAATAGAAGTCATCCATCTTACAAAGAGCTTCCCAAATGTGGATAAAAACAAAAATATGGAAAACGAACCTTAAAACTGACGAAAACAAATCTTAACCAGCGCAAGTTTTTAAATTAAACTTTGAGTTCAATCATTTTATTTTTCAGTTCTCCACCTTACTTGAATTGATATAATTGATTTTTAATATTTTATTTAACACTTAGAAAATTCTAAATTGCTATTTCATTATAGTTTTAATAGAGGCATCCTCTCTATTATAATTTGTATTTAATTATATATATATATATATATAAGAACACTGGTGAACACTCGGACCCCACAAATTACCGCCCTATCAGCCTTCTTCCGATCTTTGGCAAAGTGTTCGAAGTCATTATCAACGCCGAGGTCGTTCAGCATCTCACAGCCCACAGGCTCCTCTCGGACAAGCAATATGGCTTCCGCTTCAACAGGTCTACTGCTGATATGCTAACAACCATCAAAGAGTATATATACCAGGCTCTCGACAAGAATGGTGGAGCCCGAACCGTTGCCTTGGACATCTCTAAAGCGTTCGACAGAGTATGGCATGCCGGCCTTCTACAGAAACTGCGAAGCTAAGGCATAACTGGACTTTTGTTGGACCTAATTCAGTCAGTCCACTCTAACCGCACCCTGAAGGTGGTATTAAATGGACATGCCTCTCAGAACTATCCTAAAAACGCGTGTGTCCGCCGAAGCTCTATCCTAGGTTCTACGCTCTTTCTAATCTACATCAATGATCTCCCCGATGCCATAACATCCCAAGTAGGCATGTACGCCGATGACACCACAGTTTACTCTCGCCTCGATCAAAAATATGGTGTTGGTGACAAAGCAAACCTCGCTGCCGAGCTTGAAAAGGACCTCCAATCCGTGGTGGATTCGGGTAGGAAAAAGCTCGTAAAATTCAATTCTTCCAAAACGAAGCTGCTGTCAATTAACCACCACAGACAACCGCACCTCCCTCCCATTAGCATAGAACAGGCTTGCCTCCCAGAGAGTAAAACACTACGCCTGCTTGGCCTGACACTCTCAGTGGACCTCAAGTTGAATGACTACGTCGAATCCATTGCTAAATCCGCTGCTGTGAAAGTCGGCTCTCCATGCAGGGCCCGGAAATTCTTTCCGCCTGAATCTATCCTGCACATATATAAATCTACCGTCCGCCCGTGTATTGAATACTGCTGCCCCATCTGGTCGGGTGCCCCTGCTATTCTTCTCGGGGTTCTTGATAAAATACACAGAGAATCTGTAATGTGATCGATACAGACTTAGCTGACTGCTTGCAGTCACTCTTTCACCGGCCTGACGTGGCTTCCCTGTGCCTCTTCTAAAGTACTTTCACGGCTTCTGCTCGGATGGACTTAAATCACTGGTACCCCCTAGGTGTGAACTTGCACGGGATACTAGGTTGGCAACTAGGTCCCACCCTTTTACAGTGTAACCGACGAAATATAACCGCAATTTCTACTCCAACAACTTCTTTTCTCGCACTTCCCGCCTGTGGAATTCCCTTCCGCATGCTTGTTTCCCTGACGGCTACAACCTCCAGGAGTTTAAATGTAAGGTCAATAGACACCTCCTAACACACTAACTCGCACCCATTCTATACAACACTCTCCCTATGTACCTCCTAACTCGTCTATCACCCTCCCTCTGTCATTTCCTATACCCAATCGCTCTATGCAGTGGACTGCCTTGCTTGGGGTGATATGATTAAAATATATATACCTACTCTATCGGCCATAATTATTAGGCCACTCCAGTTTTTAAAAAATGATGTATTTCATACTATTTTAGTATTTATCGCCTAGTGGATAATTCTAAATAAAAATAGTATGGTTCTTTTGTCAACACTGCACATTAACATGTGCAACAAATGAACTGTTCTGGCGTCCAGTTTTTGTGCACACCTTCCGATGCTAGTCTCTTCTTCTTATTGTCTGGCCGAAGGAAAGGCTTCCTGGCTGCCTTGTATAATTTTGCAAAGTAATAATAACAAAAGAACCATTCTATTTTCATTTAGAATTATCCACTTGGCAATAAATACTAAAAAATAGTATGAGATACATTTCTTTAAAAAACTGATGTTTGCCTAATAATTATAGCTGGTATTGTATATAGATACTGCCGTCATAGGACCGAGTGACGTCATAGAGCCGTATTACAAATTTACGAACTGCGTCTTCTATTCGGCGACTGTTATCTTTGCTTTACAATGTTTTATGTCAACACAAAATAAAATCATCTTTCATGGTAGATGTATTTATGTTAACGTCCCTGTAACCTCTCTGAAAATGGCTCATGTGAGCCGAAAGCTTTCAACCAGCATAATAATAAATTATCCAAATTTTGGAAAAGTTCTGTCTTCATCTTCAACTGAAATTAAATCCAAAAAATGATGTTTAGAACGGATCATGATTAAACATAATAGGCATTCATTATCTGTTATATTTAACAATATATGTTTAGAAAATCTACCTATATATATATATATATATATACACAAAGAGAAGATGTACAAGGTGGAATGTTAAAGTGTAAAACATTGGCGCAAGAAGAAACAGGAAAATGTGGAGAGCCACGACCGCCTTTCTCCTTATACAACACAAGAAGTAGAAAGTTTATATTTAAGCTCGTTGTTTGTTCAAGTAACTGGTATCTCTAAACATTGACAGTGACAGTTTGTCCATATAAAACCAGATGGAAAGTTGGAGTTCCCCGACATAGTTTAATGGTTAGCAAGCTTACTTCACTATATCAGTTACAACTGTGAAGTGGGTGCACCAAACTTTCGACCTGATAAGGTCTGCTTTAAACGTGGAATAATAGTCTATGGTACTATCCTCGATTCGAAAGCTTTTCTTAAAGAAATCGATATTTCTACGCTTCAAAGGTTCTGAAGTCACAGATGAATTTAATTTAAAAGTAACATCTGGAAAAGAGCGTTCAAATTTCAGTAATCTTTATAAAAGCGAATTTTTAAATTAAATTTTTAATGTTGGCGAAATTTTCTCAGCGCAATCAGAAAGTAATTTACGCTTAATATCTGAATTCTCCACAAAGAATTGTAAGTATTCAACATTTTCTTTTCTAAGTTACATCTCTCACTAAGACAGATGATTAACTTAAGCTACATCACTCACTAATATTACTCAGACAGTAAAAGTATTTGGTACAATTTATTTGACCCGTGTTAGCATATGATTTAGTATCTCTAAGTTTGTTTATATCTTTTCTTTTATAGTAGAAGGAAATTACTGTACAGTAATTGAAACTCACCTGAAGTGATCTGAATGTGTAATGCTCCTTACGCCAATGACATTTCCACCGAGCTTCTCTCGGGCATATGACTGCATTGAATTTCTTTTAATGTCTTCCTCTCAAATGTATATTTAAAATGGGGTCACCAGAAGAGAATTTGCACCTTTTCGGGGCCTTCCTCTGAAAGATTTCACTTGCGCACCACCCTCTCTCACTGATGTGAGATCGCATTAAAACGATATACAAGTGTGTTGGAGATATACTAGTTCAAATGTCTAACGGCGAAATTAGATTTACGAAAAATTTCGAAAAAAATTCTTTTTTAGTATTGTATAGCAATATGTAATTATTAATTGGTAAACAAATATTTCTTTCTATCAACAATTTCGGTACGGTCAAATTCTTAATGTTAAAATATAAATTTCTAACTATCAGCAATTTTGATAAGGCTAATTTTTAATGTTAGAATATTTCTTTTTCTTCAACAATGAGTACTAAGAACCATCTCTGTGTTGCATTTAAGTTTTATTAAATTGATTGATTTTTTATTTATTTTGCAGACAAATTTTGAATTAAGCATTTTTTGTTTAAATCGAGACAACTCAGCAGAATATGATCAGGTCATCTGATTAAACAGCAAAATCTAGAAACTTGATATTCTTCATTTAGCTAACATTTCCGGAAAGCGTCACCCTGTATACATTACACTTGTCCGCATCAAATACGACTACATGATATTTTCTGTCGGCGATGATCCGAAATCTTTCCAATTGGCTTCGTCAAGAAAGCTCTATTGGATTGACTTCCTCGTTAAAGCTTTATTTCTAGCACAAGCAAAAGTTGTTAGTGCTGAGGCTGTGCTGTTTAAGGTTAAACCACTTCAACTCAGACTGAAACTTACGAGACATGTCATTACATGTTACACACAAAGTTAGTCCCCTGAAGGGACAAAGGTTTGCAGACTTTCAGCAACTGCAACATCATTTTTGGAAGACCGTCACTTCTCTAGGGATGCACAGGTGTTTTCCTTACCAAAATAATATAGCATATCTAAAAGCAGCCAAAGATATAAAAAATCACCAAAACGTTCAAAAAGTTCTTACTCTAACATTAGTGGTATTAGTACCAACTTTTGTTGTGAAAAATTATTCCCCTTCGAAGAGTCCATGAACATTCTAGGTCACTGTGAAACTAATCTTAGCTCGAAAATTTCATACTCTGCTTCCTCAATTCCTGGTAACCTTTCTCTCTTTATGAAGGACTAATGTCCACATGCTTGAATTCAATTATATTTTAGAACTTTTGAATATTTACCATTTGTAAAGGAGTTATTACACGACCTAGGTTTCTACCATGGGTGATGTTTTCAGGTGATATTGCAAATCGCCTGAAAACACTACTCATTGTAAAAACCTAGGTCGCGTAATAACTCCTTTACGAATGGAATCTAAACTTATTTATAAATGGAACTTTGTCTGTGTGTCTCTCTGTGTGTGTCCGTTACGTATAGACTACGAAACGGCTGAACCGTTAACTTATTTAGCCTTCAAAATTCAGTTTACGACGAAAAAAAACTTATTTGATATCAATATGAGGAAATCAAAATTTGACTTACATCCATTCATTATTCTTTCAGTCTACGATTTTGCTTTAACTGGAAACAACTATTGCTTTTTAGTCTTTCGTGCCAACGTCCAAAGAGTCTGAGCTCCAGGAAGATGGATTAACTTTAAATCTTTCATAACTGCCGAGCAACGCTGGACTATAATGCTACTTTCTTCTGAGGGAAAACGTTCTTCAACAAGTTTATCACTTCCGTGGATAATTTTATTTTTTAAATATATTATCCTATTTTCTCCTGTAAAACAAGTAAATAATTTCCTGTTTATAATTCTGAATTAAATTCTTCTTTTTAGAAACATGAACTTTGCAAGAATGAACATTTCGATATTTACATTCTTGATTATGACTGCTACTGTTGATATATCAAGTGCCGTTTCTTGCCGCAACACATGTGCCTTGTCCTGTGTTTCTGATGCAAGATGTTTGCGAAAGTTGCCTAACTAAATGCTCTACCACTGCGGTAAGTACACACTAAAACCATCCCTTTTAACATTCCTTATATATGTATAAGTATTTAACAGTATTAAATTGCATTATATAAAATTATTACTGTGTTGTCTTACTATTATTACTTATTACTATTGAGCTCTTACGTGATGTTAAAGTAATTTTTATTGCGAATCCACCACCAACTAAACTGTACTAAGAAAAGACCTGTTATTAATATAGTGACAGCAGTTTACAGCGGATTCTTTATTATTCTGTTAAATCTATGAATTTTTAGAACATTATAAAGGAGGTAGATATTATGATTTCCCTATATGTTTTTATATTTTAATCGCTCCCGAATTTTAAATAATATATGTATATATTCAAAAGAGAAATGAGATTATATAGATTAAATTGTATTTGTGATGATTTAAATAGTCATATCCAAAGAGCCTAAGCTTCTTCTATAGAAGACCTATTAAGTCTTCGTAGCCCAAGTGATTTTTCTTATTAATATTAGTTACTATATGTTTCAATGATTTGTAAAATAACTAATGTTTAACATAAACGTAGTTTTACTATAATTATTTGGGTATATTAAAATTTTATTATACTAAATCATTATCTAATGTAAATGAAATTATTAAAACTAGAAATATATGTAAAACTTTCACGGTTTTCTTGTGTGCATTTTCTAAATTCTCACAGAATTTAAAAAGAAACTAAATATTGCTAGAGAATGCAGCAAAAACAGAAGAGAAAAAAATAAATCTCAATAAAACGTTATACAAAAAGTGAACGTTTTTTTTATTTTGTTAATAAATATTGCATTAACAAGATAAGATTTAAAATTCAACTCAAAGAGCATGAGTGTAGGTGGCTTTCATATCAGATGTATAGTCATTGTAATAAGCATATCTTTTACTTTCTTAATGATGCTTTTTATTTCAAAGTTAAGCTCCGTTAATTAAACAGTATAAATCGGAAATAAAATTTCAAAGAATTTTGAACATGTATTTGAATGCTTGCTACCCAATTTGAAATTGTATTTGTCATTATCCTTAGTTAAATGTCACAGAATTTAAAAAGAAACTAAATTCGCAAGAAAAACAACATGAAAATGACAAGAAAATAATAGAACTTCAGAAAACTGTATATTTCTTATCGACTATTTCTACATACATATGACAAAATATAGTTTCTTGGGATGCTAAATATATTGGTTGAAGTGTTCAATATCTGGGAAGAGCATACATGGATGTACATCGAACATAGATATTATTGTTGTTTTTGTTTTATGGCATATCAACCTCGGCGGGTCATTTATTGCAAATTAAATTTTATCTATTTATTACTAGTAATACCTTTTTCTTTCACAAATTTATTGTTGTTTTTATATAAGCTTTTTGTGTCTAGTAATATTTTTTTCTTTTCGAGTACCAAGATTCATTGAGATTTGTTTTTAAGGGCAGGGTCCCCAAGTTCTACACTTGTTATTTAACCCATAACTGGAGGGAAGGGACGGATTAATACCTTTCCCAAGGGTACCAGTGCTTAAGTGAATGCAGGGTATTCAACTGGAATTCGAACTCTGCTCACCGATTTCTCTTTCCGAGCTGATATCCACTGCACCACAACGCACATCCTGTCACTAAACGCTTACAGCACCTGGTATTCCCAAGCGGTCACCCATCTAAGTCCTGACCAGGCTCAACGTTGCTTAACTTCGGTGATCGAGCGAGAACCGGTGTATTCAAGGTGATATGGCCGTAAGCCACATTGATATTAGCAAGCCAGACAATTGGGTTTATGATGAAAGAGCTTTTTAGTACCAGGGTAAGAATTCAATGTTTACTATATATATATATATATATATATATAGTCATCTACAGACAGATCTGTTTCGATCATCAGTACGGTTAGACTCCGATTGGCATCAGTCGGCGATTCTACCTCTGGGCTACGAGAGTTCGGTAGAAGAAGGCAGATCTGTTTCACCGTATCACAGCTCATCAGTACGGTTAGACTCCGATTGCTTTTTTAACCAGGATTGAAACCCGACTGAAATGGCGTAAGTCGGCGACTCTACCCCTGGGCTATGGCCGTTCGGTGGAAGTAAGCAATCCGTTACTTTTGTATTCCCATTCTTTACAGTCGGAACTGCCGTCTAATCTAGCTTGAGTTTACCACTCCTGCTTCGAAGTGCTTCACAAGAAAATAACACATGCACTGGGTGGGGCCACACAGGACTTAGAATAGTAAACTGAAGTGCTTCACTTTTTTTCATTTAGCCCTTTCCACTACGAAGAGCGATAAAACAAATAAATCCTGTTTATGATAAAAATCCAAATAGATGCATCGATGAATTCTATTGTATGTTCGACTTTGTTTGGTTAATCTATAAGATCCGGTACGTCGATATCACGTGGATGTATTAAAAATATATCATCACTATATCGGAAGTAATTAGATAGTTTAGGTAAAATATTTTAAAAATAACCATATTTGAGAAATTCTTAGAAAATACATGGCCTCAATCCACTGTGGGTAGAACTCAATTTTTTCTTTGTAAAAATTATTAATATTGGAATAGCATTGATAAGCCGGCAGATTTTTATTATTTTAGCTGTAGGTAGGGAGATGTTTATTGAAGCCTTTTTCAAATGGAACATTAGTATAAAATGATTTTATATCTAGATTAGCCATGAATTTAGCAACCATATTTGTCTTCCTTTACTTTTTCAACAATCATGCCTGGATTCATTATATGTAATGATCTTACTATTAATCAGCTCGTTTGTTAGAGTTGATCCTCTTCCTGAATAGATGAGTTGCTAGTGATACCAGTTTTGTGGGTCTTAAAGAGACATACATTTTGTGTATTCTAGTAAAATTATTCTATGAGTCTATATTTGTTTTCTTTTTTAATTTATTAATATCCTTGTTGAATTTTTGTCTGTCAATTGCTATATACAAACGAAATATTCTTGGGAATCTGACAGAATATTAGAATAAGCAACAAATGGGGAAAATGATTATCGTTTTCAAAATGTTTATCATTGATTAAATCTTCTGCAGAAAGAATATGAAGGAGAAAAGAAAAAGAAAGTATGTTGTGTTATTTTTATTGTGGTGTTGCATGGTTTTCACTATTTAAGTGCGTATGTCATATGCTTAAATAATGAAAAGCAACAAATTATAAACAGAAAGACCTAAAATATATATCTGACAGAAATACCTCTTACCGTTGTTTTCATTATGTGATAACTATTTCTTGATGGTTATTTCTGTCGCTCCCATATATATATATATATCCAGGATCCAGGAAGAGAATCCAAATTTTTACGGTTTTGAGTTCTCTAGTATTTTTTTATAAACAGTGCCCAATACAATAAATATTGTAGAGCTTAAAATAATCATATTGGATGTTGGTTGTGAAAATCATTTTCACATTGCCTGATGACGATATTCTATCTCGAAACATACAAATTTCCGTGTCGCAATGAACATTTAATTCAAAATTATATATATATTAATCATGTCCTTTGTTGTATTGTAATAAGGTGTCCATTACATTATTTTCAACCTTTCTTATATAACGGTAAATATTCAATTGATTTCAGAGTTTCATTTACATTGAATGAAGCAAACCTTTTCATTTTATATCATTTTTAGATTGGTGAAAGTAGAATCACAAGCAGAAGAGGAGGAGGCCGAGCTCGTCACCAAGGCATATTTTATCGCCAAAGCAGAGCTGGGAGCGGAACCAGACGTAAAAAAACTAGATTCTGAAGCAAAAACGGAGCCGTAGATTTTAACGGCTAATCCGCTTGATCAATACAAATCTACATCATAAAAATTTGGATCCGAAGACCTATGATCTATTTTGGTGTCTCTTTGTAATGACATACGAATTAACCGCAATGTATTTTATATTCAATCATAAAGAAAATTGATAAACGAATTATTGAAATAAAACCTTTCCTGCATGAATATACTGGATGTGAATTCATTTAGAAATTAACACATTTTAGGGAGGGTATATTCATTAAGAAATTGACATTGATTTAGGAAAATATTTAAATAAATAAAATTTGAAATATGTGATAATTGATTCAATATGAAACAGTCATTTGACAGACTAGAGAGGTGTGAGACTTAATGGAGAGAAGTGAATCGTATTTGCCAAGGGAAACACGTTGAAAAGTGGAAGCTTTTCGAATAGAAACAAGTTGAAGGGTAAACTTGTAAAGGTCCGAATTCTGTTTTTTTAATAATTATTCCTCGAAGTGAAACTTTTTGGGCAAACAGAACTTGTTAGGGAGAAGATATTTCTTGATGAAGACGTTGTTGACGAGACAAGATTTTTCATATGGCGATACTACTAAACTATATACTTGAAGCAATATTTAAGTTATTCGCCTGTTGTATAGCCACAAGCTTATTTCACCCGAGCAAGCCGTACGCTAAAGATTAATACAATCACAAATCCATCAACAAGAAATTAAATCACTACTATAATATCATTAATAACCTGCATAAATCAATCCAATTTCGTTTATTTACTAACTTTAGTACAAAGGAAGATTTTGACAAATAAAAAATTAAATACATTGATCTATTAGAAAAAATAAACTAAAAAATTGTAAACTGGAATTACTATACACCGTAAAATCAAAGTAGGGAGAATAAGCAGAAACTAAGTAAACATAACATTAGGCCTTAACCCATACTTCGGCCGTAATGTTCAAACAAACATTGCTAAATTTAATTAAAAAATTATTTCAATCATTCCCACATAATAAAAATGATTTTCAACAAAAACTATATTAAAGTGAGTTATAGTTGCGTTAAGAAGATAGATAAATATATATTTTACAACATAATAATATGACATCAAATAAATACTTGATCCATTGCATAACATTTACGCAACTACTAATAATAGTAATTCTTCTAAAAATAATTATAATTGCCGAAAATATAAAACCTGTCTATTAAAAGACCAGTGCATGCCCGAAAGTATTATTTATAAAGCTCACAACCATTTGTATTACAATGTTAAATTTTATATTTTTCGAGCCAAAACAGATTACTGGAAATATCGTTTTAATAACCATATACCAATAGCAACGACATTAAAAAATCTACATATGTTTGGAGGTTAAAAACAACAAAACCCCAATTACTTAATGAAACGGAAAAGGACATAGATGTCACGCATATTTGAATTGTCTTTAGGATCTTTTAAGTTGTAATGCCTTCATGAAACGTCAAAGTTGGTATGACTTAAATAACTCTGCTCAGATATGTGGCATGGTTCTCCACATTCTATTAGAACCTTGAATAGATTCTTATTGTTTTTCAACATATGGCGTTTTCAAAAGCTGCGTGCGTGTAATTTCAGATGGTATGACATCTATATGGAAATGCTTTAGGTAAGCTCAAAATTTAGTGTATGTCAACACTGCTTTTCATAGCATTAAAAATGTCAAATTTCTTACCAAAGAAAATGTATTTGCTGGGAATTTTACTGTACTACATTATTTAAAAGAAATTTGCAGCCGAAGTACACAGAATTTTTGTTGAGACTTTTGGCGATGATGCTCTTAGAAATAATATGTAGATATTGGTTTAGATACTTCAAATAAAATGGTTTTGATGTTGAAAATAAAAACGCTCTGGCGCAACAAAAAAGATTGAAGACAACGTATTGGAGATATTGCTACCTGAAGATTCCTGCTATAATTATTGTGTGCACAATTGTTTTAAGAAACTTCTTCATTCAATGAATAATTAATTTTTACAAGAATTGTTTTCTTTTTAAAATTTTAATTTGGATATTGTAAAATGTTTTAAATTATTTAAATTTATGTATTTGTACGGGTTAGAGGATATTATTATTATTAAGTAAAATTGTATTTACTAATCATAAATTGAAAATGTTAGTACAAAACCTCACATCCTAGTATTTTTTAAAAATGTTTTGATTATTTTTACTTGTATAAACGTGACGATTTTCTATTATACGAAAGACCATAAAACATTATCAAAAAGTAAGTGCAATAACTATAGTAAATATATTATTTTAATTCTTTCATAAATAAAATATACTGTGGACAAAAATATCTCATGAAAGAACGTTTTTAGACGAATAATGAATTTTTACGAGAATATTTAAAAAGTTTATTTAGTATAATGTATAGCGTTTTATATCTTAAATATTTGTATTAATTTGTACGTGTTAGGCGATATTAATATTAAGTAATAATTATATTTAAGTAGAAAAGCTTAGTACAAAATATCACACTCCAATATATCTAAAAATGTTCTGATTTTTCTGAATGTACAAATGTGCCGATTAACGGTCAACGATACACCGCATGATCAGAAAATAAGTGCGATTACTAAATTTGGAATCAATTCTCTAAATTTACACACGATTAATTAACTAAATTCAAACCAGAATGAGGCCTGTAAAAAGTTAAAAATAATAATCTGGAAAGCAAATAAATTTTCTTATAACGATTTTGATGGAGTGTTAGTGTATAAATATTTTATCTTAGATTCGGGCTTCAAATAAATATATATTTATTTCCCATTTTTCAGACGAAATCTGTTAATAAATTACTATATACATAACTTTATGTTGTTATCCTGTAACACTGGCCGACCGTCTGTAAAAGAATACGGACGCCAAATGACGATGTTCACAATAGCTGATCTTCAAGACATCTATTACAACAACGAACTGCCCACGCTGTGTTCTTTTGATCTCAAAAAGTCACGTTGTGAAAACCCGGTAGCCGTATTTTGACCATATCCATACCGGACACTTGTGTACACTTGTGCTAAAATAAAATAATTACGGCACCAGAATAAAATTAAATAAATGAATAAGTTCGAAGACGCCTGGATGAGTTACGAAAGAAAGTCTTTAGAAGAAAAAATAATTAATTACAAAAGAAAAAATACAATTGACAAAATTCAAGTTTTCAACGGAGAGAGGATTCGTTTAAAAGTATCAGAGCTTTTCAATCTTCAAATAAAAATAAGTCCTTCCAAAGTTTCGTTAAAAGTAATCACAGCCTTCAATTTTTAAAATTAATCAGACTGTCAATTCTCTACATAAAAACACGTATTTTTGGCCTTTATCAAACTTTGCAGAGACAGCCAAATAATAGTGCGACATGGCGGCGAGCGAGGTGGTGTCGTTTGGCCTGAAAATCTCTCTCACTAATTTAAAAATTCTTTTCATAACAGTGCGAACTTTTCGTTAAGAATAATCAGAGCTTTCAATTTTCCAAATAACTTTTAAAACAATAAAGTTCTTTTGGTGTTCTTATCGGAGGCGCATTATTCGATATTAACTGTTTAAGTTAATCGGTGGCAGGCTTTTCTAAATTTCTTTATATCTTCAGCCATGAGTTCTATGGTAGGCGATCAGACGTGTCCCCCAGTCGGGAACTCTTTCCTCTCAGTCGTTACATTTCGACTAAAATTTCAAAAACTACCCAAACAACTCATTTTTCATACTGAGTTCGGATTTTTATAGCTATCCCCAATTCTCTCAGGGGATCTATGCAACTCAAGCTTTGACCAATGAGATTATTTTCTACCCACACGATTTACGAGGAGCCATGGCTCGACGAATAAAATGTCAACAGCTCACATGACGTAATATCTCTCTGTGATTTTTCTTTCAATTACATTATCTGTTTTTCAATTTTAGAATCTGTTCCCAGGAATAATTCTGAGAATTTAACCCTGCTTGCCATCATCAAGGATATCTTGACATTTTGTTATGGCTACGACCATTTTTCAAAATTCCACTGGCCCAAAACAATTCGTTTCGAACACGAAAAAAAGAAGAAAAACCATATTTATTTCTTTTTTCCCAATTATCAGCCAATTTCTCTATTTCCTGGATTTTACAAGTACATAATAGTATTAAAAATATTTTTCTTTACATAAGCTCACATCGCGGGTTACAAGAAAGCGCAACTAACAATGCCATTAATATCAATTTCTCTCACTCCGTTGTATTAAGCTACAAAGCATATTTTATATATATATATATTTTCTTCACGTGGAAATAGGATTACAATCCATAATTATTTTCATTAAATTATTTAAAATTTTAATTTTTCATGAACATAATATTTTTATATAATGCATTTGATCTGGATGCTTTCATCGTCGGTCTTTCTTTTTTTTAGCATTACGTATAAATATTTATCTCTTAGAATAATAACACATATCAATGAAATATTTGTTAAAACTACAACATTTGTTAGTTTTTGAAATATTTCATTAAAATCCTTCTTTTAAAATAACTTGTTAATCGTTCCCCAAATTTAGAGTCAATTTTCTGCATCTATATCAGATTAATTAACTAAATTCGAACTGATATGTTCGGTCGAAAATGTTAAAATGGATAATCTGGTAATATATATATATATATATATATATATATATATATATATATATTGTTTGAAGGATTTGTTATGGAGTGTCACTTTTTAGTTTTTTTTTTCTTATATTTGGGATTTCAATGAGTATATATATACTAAAGTTAACAGTTCGTAGAAAGTATTGATTATTTTAGCCAAAATAGTTTTAAATTTATTTTACACTGTAAAATAAGTATCACTACAAAATAAGTAGGAACAACGATTGGTTTCTATGTGTGTGAAATATATCTGTAATCAGAAAGAGAAAAATAGTAGAAAAGTAAAAAGTAAAAATGAGGAAAACACGAAACAGTTAATACAGAAAAACAAAATACTATTTAATAAGCAGAGAAAGAAAGATATTTTTGACATTGTAAATGGAATACATTAAACCAAACGTCAGAAGTTATGTGTTTGAAACATAAAGGAAAAAGAAATAGCTATAATAATATACAATCAAGACTAAGCAGAAGAAATGTCCCGGTCTCAAAACTATTTTCTGTGAAAAATAAATATTCGCCTATATATTTGACAGAATAATAACAAATATCGTGTTGATAATAACAAATATTGTGTAAAAATTATGGTAAAAATACATTTGTTTTGGAATTGATTTAATCCGAAAGGGTATGTAGTTAAGATGTTTTGGTAAACAAAAAATAGTCACACTTTGCAATTACGTTCAGTGAGGTTACTTATATCTAATTCTATGTGTTAAAAACGCTCAAAATAATTTTTTATTAATCCGTGCAAATTTCACTAACTACATATATTCAGCTCGACTGTTTTTATATAGTACGATCCATATTTTTAAAGCGCTTAACATCATCGTTTCTTTCTTGGTATTTTATTTAAAAAGAATTTAATATTTTTATATATGTGGGAACAGTAACCTTCAAACTTTTGAAGCATAGAAAAATGAATTTCTTCAAAGAATTCATATATATCAACGTGGGTGAGATTTTCTAACTTACACTATTGATCTGTGGCTGTAGAAGGTTAAATATCATCCATTTTACTGGTTATTAGATAATGGACTATGTTATAACTCATTTCTAGCGATTATAATATTACGACTTGCTTAAGATACTCGCCGTTACGTCTTTTATAAATACTCTTGATTGATTTCAACAATATGTATTTTGTAAAAATGCAAAAATGTGGCAGAAGGCTAAAATGAAGAATGGGGAAAAGGTTACTCATCAATCTGTTTTACAATTTAACTTAACTAGATACAATTTCTGACCCAAAATTACCGCAATATTCCTTACACCAAAACAAAACATTCGTACTTACCATTCTTACTACATCCATCATTATATCTCAGAATATCCATGAAGTCCTAACTCGTCACCATATGCACACTTATCAATGTGGGGTGGGGAATAAAATAACAAAGTAAAATCCTTAATGATTATTAACAAAAAAAACTAAATAAAATAATGTTAGTAATAAAAAAACACAATATTTCTTGATGAGACTAAATTAATGCGGGACTTTGATAATATACAGCACTCATTTATCTAACCACTCACTCCAGAAAACACTCATTCAAATACAGAAACAAATACGAAATGTGCCTTGCGCTCACAAGAGAACTGATATCATAGGTTACCTAAAAATGAGGAGTGGGAATAAAAAATAAGAAGCTGGGGTAAAATTAAAAGAAGTCAATGAACTTACATTCACTAGCTAAGTAACATTTTGAAAGGAAAAACTATAAACAATAATCTACCCTGTATTAACCTAATTCTGGATGGGGTTACCAACGTTCAATCGAGTTAAGACAATAACTTTATGACTAACCAGCATCAAAGTGGCGCTGTAAGTCGGCTCTTCTTACTTGATACAAACGGGCACGGCCTATATTTTGCCAAAATTCTGATGGAGGGGCCGCTGCCTTTCCGTCCTAATCTTGAGTTTAAGCTGATTCTTAAAGGCCAAGATCATTCTGGAAGAGGCGTATTGCTTGTCCTCATAGAAAAGATATTTTTAATCCGTTTCGAAAATCATTTCAGGGCCTCTTTGACTTTTAGAAGTTTTAACTTTCTGTGCCAGTTGTGCAGATGTGGGGTGGGGAGAAGAAAAAATGATGGTATCTTTAGAAAGGAATGAAGATGGAGACAGTGTGGTAAGTTTAGAAAAGACTTGAGAAGGAGGTAGTGTTTCTTTGTTAAAGTCGTCATTTTGGAAGCGGTATGGGTCAATGATCATTTTTGGGTGATGGGAAAGACAGGTCAAAGGATTAGTGGCCTGGCATCCACAGTGGATTTGGCCTTTTTTTCCGCTTTAACTGTTATTTTTAGCTATCTTAATTTCACGGTTTTGTCCCTGATTGGCTCACACTTCTGTAGTTCTCTTGCAGTTTTAGCATGCGACGCCGGGGCCTCACCCTTAAAGCTGGTAACGTGAGTAGAGCTGTAGGTGACTTTGCATGTGAGGCTTCAGTATAATGTGGTCCCGCTGTTTGGCTCTTCCCTCTGTCCATACTAACAACACATCATTCTCCATTTCCCTTTTCTTTACTCACTTTTGCGACTGGCATCAGTTTTAGAAGTAATGGGACCCTACCTGGGGTTCGACCGCACCGATCCGAGTCGCTGATATGCCTATAACAGATACAGAGGCAATATCAATATCAGCCAGAGGGAAATTTCGGTTGTCTGCGGCCGGAACTCCAAAGGCTTCCTTCTATGGACAGGAAGAGAGACTAGTTTCCTCACACTACAACAAGTTGGTGTTCTGCCGGTCACAGTGGTCAGAATTTTCCGGTCCCATAAGTCTGTACAGTTTGAAACAAATTAGGAAGTCAAAAGATGGAGCGTAATATCGAAGCTCCTTATCTCGTTCAGGTTGTCAGAGGTAGCACCCAGTATTTGGCCATCCTAATTAGGCAGCTAGGTACTCTCCTACCATCTGATATTAAAACTCATTTATTGCTATTGTTCATGTGATCAGCTTTTTGTTATCAGTTCTTGACTCGCAATTTTTATACTATATTTCCGTGTGGACAGCAGCACGTACTACATGAAACATCAGTTACTTTTTATAAGTCTTTGAGGGTGACTCCTAAAGGCATCAGTAATCAGGTTACTGCTTTTTTCGTGGAGCGTACGCTTGTCGACCACGAATTTTGACACCATTTTCTTAGCAAAATTTAGTAATTCTTCATGATTTTCCAAAAGTTCGTCTTCTTTCAGAAAATGTTTGTAAGAATTAGTGATTTCGAAAAATTCTGCGAAGTTAATAATACATTGCAGTGGAAAGTTCCAGCAAGTGGGCGATTCACCAACTGTTTTATTTAGTAAATCCGATGATTTTGGTACATTCTCATTTTTACTATTCATTTCTTACGTAACATTTTCGTTTTTTTCTGAATTTTTCATATTTCTGGTTGACTCAATGCGCGAGCCAGTTTTTCCCTCCCTTTATCGCGTGGGTCTGCCTTACTATCGGCTATCCCTAACCAAGCGATGTTTGTCGGCCATATTGAAAATAAAATTCGTTCAGAAGAACGCCAAGTGGGAAAATCTTTTGCTGCGCCAAATTATGTGGTTTGCTGGATGGAATGGTGATAGGAGATAAAACTTAAATTCCTTAACTAAAATAAGTGAAGGGATAAAATTAAAAATAGAAATATATAATAGAATAAAGAATAGACTGCATGAAATCGGGAAGCAAAAATATTTTAATTCGAAAATAGAACAATAAAAAATTAAGCTAAATTATAAATTAGAATTCGTATCACTATATCAAAAACTTAAAGAACTAAAACTGTAAATATAAAACTTTGTGCAAATAAGAAAAAGTAAATAAAAATGCAAAATATAAGGTTCGCCGAGAGACGAAAATAAAAGGATTTAAAATAAATATACCCAAAGGATGAGAATTTCAACTAAAGTCTTTAGGAATAAAAAATAATCAGAGGAACCTTTAGTTCACCAAAAGAAATGCAGTTAAAACAAATATGAGCTGAGGAGAGAACTACAATCGATAAAAAGTTCAAAAAATTAAAAGCAGAAATCGATATTTTTTCAAATATCTCGAAAAAAAGAAAAACTGACTTAAAAATTACAAAAACATAACAAAAATAAATAAACAAAAATAATTTAAAACAACCTAAAAGTATTTGTGTTGAAAAAATATCTGTATGATTAATCCAAAGGATCTGGTTGTACAAAGAGATACTTGAATGAAGAATGACTCCAACTAAAATGTTTTGAGTAACTAAGAGTCCTTCATTTAAGGCGTCTATAGTCTTCTTCATTTTTGTGACTGGAGGTATAGTATTTACTCCACACGTTATCCACTTTTGAGATTTCTTTTTTTAGCAAATATTTTCTTTATTAGTATTTACCAAACCCCTTTTCTGACGAGTTTGTCAATGTAATGCACTGGGTATTTTTTATGTTTTGGGTTTTCCTGTATGTTCATTTTTCTGGTAATCATACCTTGAACGAATACTTGGAGTGTTGATACATCAAAAGTGTCAGGCAGTCCTTTACATAGGTCCTTCCTTTCTTGCTGGCATTTGTTCAGTAAGCATTTTTAACTGATTACAATGTTTCTATTGTTCGTTTTACCATATATATCAACTTACAATTTGTGACATTATTACGACGTCTTTTTACATTTCTTTGACATTTCTATATACTATAAAAACCCCTTTTCGCCAACTTTAAAATATATAGTGTACTTTCTGTTATCCGTTCTTATACTTGTTGACCTGGTAACAATTACTCGAACAATTGGAGAAGATAGACTAAACTATCGCCCGGTTCACACTCTACCCACGTCTATTGAACAGGTGTAGAGGCTCATCCCTTGTTCCCTGTTTAGGATGTGTTTTCCGGCTTTCTCTTTTCCCATCTTTTCACTCTTTTCTTTCATTTTTTTCCTCAATTGGAGTAGATAGACTAAACTATCGCCCGGTTCACACTCTACCCACGTCTATTGAACAGGTGAAGAAGCTCATCCCTTTTTCCCTGTTTAGGATGTGGTTTCCGGCTTTCTCTTTTCCCATCTTTTCACTCTTTTCTTTCATTTTTTTCCTCAATTGGAGTAGATAGACTAAACTATCGCCCGGTTCACACTCTACCCACGTCTATTGAACAGGTGAAGAAGCTCATCCCTTTTTCCCTGTTTAGGATGTGGTTTCCGGCTTTCTCTTTTCCCATCTTTTCACTCTTTTCTTTCATTTTTTTCCTCAATTGGAGTAGATAGACTAAACTATCGCCCGGTTCACACTCTACCCACGTCTATTGAACAGGTGAAGAGGCTCATCCCTTTTTCCCTGTTTAGGATGTGTTTTCCGGCTTTCTCTTTTCCAATCTTTTCATTCTTACATAGCCCCTGCGCTTCAGTGTCATTACCGCCTTGCTTGGGATTATATGATTAAAAAAAAAACTAATTAATTTTTATGAAAATCACTTCTGCCGGCGACATAGGAGGTGTATTTAGGTTTGGCGTTATCAAGTACATTTTCGATAATTTTTGTAGTGCTTCTTGGCACTTTAATTTTGAAACCTTGTTTAGTATTAAAATAGTAACTTAATGTGATTGTTCTTAATGTGATTGTTCTCAAGCGTTGCAGTATATTTTTAATATGCGTAGGAATTATTTTTTTCGAATTATAAATTGAAAATAGAAGTCAGCGTTATGTCTGGAACAGAAAAATTATTACGTGTATTAATTCGTTAAATATTTCAGCAAAAATCTAATTGCTAATGCCTCTTTTTTGATCTGGCTGGAATTTCTTTTCTGCTGATAGCAGCGAATATGAAGCCTGTGCGACGGCTTTCATTTTATAATTATCATACTTTTGTAAAATTACTGGTGCTATGCCATAGTCATAACATCTGAAGCCAATACCATTTCTTCTGTTCGATCTTAGGTAGCCAAAGATAAGTTTGAATTATTTTTTTTTATTTCTTCAAACGCTTTTTGACACTTAACAGACTAGTCCATCCACTTTTTAAGTAAATTGCACTTACCCTCGACTGATCTGCTTGACTAACATTTTCATCAATAAATTGTCCTAAGTTCCTAATTTTAGGCAAAAAGTTCGCTCTTTTCCTTATGAAGTTTGAAAACTTACTTTCATATTTTTTCGAAATTTTACCAAAATTCCAAAAAATATCTTGTAATACTAAAGAGTAATTTTTTCAATAAAATCGTCATTGTCATCAATGATTTTGCAGTCGAAAAATAGAAAAAGCAAGCATAACTACGCGAAATCAATAATAAAATATGGCGGCAATTTACCGATCGCATCCTTTTTTCTATTTAAGTATCAACATTTTTGCTATAATATTCATAGAAAAAAAAGAAGACATGCACACAGACAATCATTCAATCATATCTATCATTACATACACACAAAAACACAGGTACACAAACACACATGCCCTAATATGTTACTCCGTTAGGTACACTATTAATTTTCATCCTTCTTGAAACTGTATTTTTATATACGCTTCCGAAAGATCCAACTTGGAAAAAAATAATTTCCATCGTGCAACTCGCGAAAGTTTTTTATGGACTTGGTAATTGCAATTTATATGGTTGTAAACACTTGTTTAATCCTATCGAAATCCAATTTTTTATCTACACTGCCGGTGTTCCCTATATTGAATGCGTCTGATTCATACATTTCCAAAGTGTATGGAATAACGATTTTTTTTTTTTGCTAAAGATGTTTCTTCTAAAATAATAAACTTCTCTTGATTTTTTAGGGGAATACAAAATGGCAAAAGATTTCATTTTCTGCCAGTGATAACTTTCACAACAAAAGACTTGTTTTTCTTGTCTTCTGAGCCGCTGCATTCATCTCTGAAAATTTACTCGTATCTTCTAAAATAAGAAGTAACGGTAATTATATCATTTGAATTCTATGTGAATCAAGATATGACATTTACCAACGCGTCGGAAGAGAAAGACGTTAAGAAATTTTCTGTTTTCTTCTGAATTATTTTACTTAACGTTTGTTGTTCTTTCTGGAGTTCCAGCAACTGCTGATGTTGCTCTATTTTTTGCTGATTTGTTGCTGTATTTTTACCACTTGTACTAATATTTCTTCCATATTTAAAGAATATCTATTTTTTTTTTACAGTTTTTCTCTTTAATTTTACCAACATCATAATAAAAAAATAAAGCAAACTTGTTTAAAATTCTCGTCGTCACAATTATTTTGTTTATTTTCCCACTTGTTATAACTCAGCATTGGTTTCGACATCATTTTTATCACGGTTAAACACGTATGTGTTTCGATTTCTCGTCGCTAATGTTATCATCCTTTTTTCTATCGGTAATAATAAGTCTTGTTTAGTTTAATCACCGTGATGCCCATAAGAAATACTCTTGACTGACTCCGACGACTTTTGGCTCGCTTAGAGTTCTATATTTAAGGCGTCTAGCCAAGTTCATGTGTTTCCGTCAACATCTCATTTCAGTCCCACTCCACCCAAGAAACTCAGACCAGCAGAATATCAGTAGGGGTGTTTTATTTACTTCATAACACATTTTGACATTTGCCTCTTGACACCTACAGTTAACCATTATCTTTTCTGCAAAACCTTCATAATTTGATACCTTCCTTTTCTACCGGTGATACAATAATACAATGCAAAACACTACCTTGAGTGGCTTTTAGCCTTGTATTGGGTGAACATTAGTATAAAAAATATATATTCTTCTTTTCCGTTAAAATGCTTATTTGTTCTAATTCTTTTCTTAGTATCTTTCAGTAAAGTCACGTGTTCATTGCTCCAACTCTCTTCTTCTCATCGTCTGCATTCACAGCTATATAAGAAATTAAATATTACATAGCAGTTTGACACATCCTTTCCTTTGACGACATTCTATGTCGTAATGATTTCTTTAATTTCTGAAAGATGACTTGTGTTTCTAGTAGGAGAAACTTCGTCAAAAACTTTATGAAGTACTTAAATAAAGATTCTGCCTCGGCTCATGAAACTAGTATAAACGTCCTATAAGTTTTTAACTTTCGTTTTTCCTACTTTTTATTAAAGATTTTATGAATTTTACCAAGTGAACATAGATACCACAACAAAAATGTTGAGATCGTTAAGAGATAGAGGCAAGTGGGAGTCCATGATCGCCTACTTGATGAGGGATACTTTACATAAAGAATAATAATAAAAATTGTGTAAATACAACATAAAATATATTTGTTAGGGCGCCGCTCCTATTTCACTGTTCCCATTGCTATATATAGCAATGGTGGATTCTCTACAAGGGAGTAGTAGAGAGTCACTTGAGAGTCTCTAATGAGTTACTGAAGAGTCAGTGCGAGTCAGTGAAGAGTTAGTCACACTTCCGGTGGCGTACCGGAAGTAATCACGTATACACACGTCTTACGGCGGATTGGACTCTTGTATCTTTCTATTGTAAATATTACTATTCACTTCTGTACATACTAACCGTCTTTCCGCGGAATACAACTTATATTCTGATTCTGTTGTTGAGTTATTCATTTATACTTGGCGACATAACAATATTACAACCATGTCTAAAGTATGAAAGTCTTAATACTAAACAAAATAATAATAAACTAAATCTTGAAGGCAGAATTTACTCTACTACCTGTAGTAATTGCCAAAAGTAAATATACAGGATGAACCTGAAGAAATTTAAATTAAATATTAAATAAAAGTAGAATGTTTAAATAAAATGTATTTTTTACAAAATAAGACCGTAAATCCATTTGTTGTTCACTGTAACGATAACTAATAAAAATATATTTAAAAATTGAAATATTTATATAATACTTTCATTTGTCTGTGTCTTTTTCGCAAATATACGAGGTATCCGCACTAACTTTTACAGCGTAGAATCATTCCTTCAAACTAACTCACCTGATATCGTAGCTCTCTGCGAAACCTACCTTGACCCTTCTATCCCCTCTTCTGAGTTTCAATTTCCTAGTTACCTTCCTCTACTCAGGAAGGACTCCAATGTCTTTATGAATGGGCTTGGAGTTTATGTCAGCGAACACCTCCCTCTAGCTAGAGTGACCTCTCTTGAATCCCTGGATCATTCTTTCATGTGTTTTTGTCTTTCACTTCTAAGCTCGGTTAGCTGTCTCTTCTTTCTCTACCGATCCCCCTCTTCCTCTGACTGTTTGGTACTTGATAGCATCGCTAACAATATCGATAAGGCTATTTTTCTCATCCATCTGCCCATATATTTGTGTTTTGTGACTTTAACGCCCACCACAGCAAGTGGTTGAGAAACTCTGTCATCGATCTTGCTGGTGTTCACACCATGAATCTTTCAATCACCCAATCTCTTACGCAAGTGGTGGATTTCCCCACGCGTTTCTCCAATAAACCTAATGGAAGGGACTCGTTACTAGACCTCTGCTTCACTTCCATCCCAGTCTCTTGCACTGCCAAACAGCTTTGCCCTATCGAAAACTCTGGCCACGCCGTAGTTTCCGTCAACATCTCATTTCAGTCCCACTCCACCCAAGAAACTCAGACCAGCAGAATATCCTACTACGGCCAAAGAGCAAACTGGGATTCGTTTCTCCACTTCCTGTGTGACGTCCCTTGGAACAACGTTTTTAGTCTTCCCGTTGATGACTGTGCATCAGAGGTCTCCTCTTGGGTTAAGGCTGGCATTAATGCTTTCATCCCAAGCCAGGAAATTTCAGCTTACATCCCGTTATTCTCCCTGGTTTTCGCCTGCTTGCTCGGCCGCCATTGCCCACCGGAAACACTTCTTTCGACTCTATCGAAGCTAGGCGTCGGACCAAAACAGGCGCCTTTTTGCCCCAGCTCGTAATAAGTGTAAAAAAATACTTAACGAAACTAAGATGTTGTTTGCTGCCAGAATGAAGCAACTCATAGCATCCTGTAAGTTCGGCGCCAAAGACGTGCTTAACAAGAGTAAAACCTCTATACCCCACCCTAATCAATGAATTTGAGGTCTTGACCTCCTTAAGCGGACAGGGCTGAATGCTTTGCTCTCAGATTCTTCACCAATTTGAGACTGGATTCGTCTGGAGTTTCTATACCCGACTTTCCACCTAGAACTGAGATTCAACTGAATGACGTCCACATTACCCGCTCGCTGGTCACTAACATAATCTTAAAACTTGGCCTCACAAAGCGAACGGAGGGAACAGAATCCCAATCATAGTCTTGAAGAAATGTGCTCCTGAATTCTCCTCTGTCCTCTCTCAGCTCTACAACTTCTGCCTATCTGCTTTCCTGCTTTCCTGACTCTTGGAAGTCTTCTGGTCTTCTTCTATATTTAAGGATACTGGAGAACCCTCGGGCCCGCTAATAACCGCCCTATCATCCTTCTTCCAATCTTTGACAAAGTGTTCGAAACCATTATCAACGCCGAGGTGGTTCAGCATCTCACAGCCCACAGGCGCCTTTATGACAAACAGTATGGTTTCCACTTTACCAGGTTTCCTGCTCATATGTTAACGACCATCACTGAGTATATATATCAGGCTCTCGACAAGAATAGCGAAGTTCAAACAGTTATATCTCCAAAGCGTTCAATAGTGACTGGCATGCTGGCCTTCTACGTAAACTGCGGAGCTATGGTATAACTGGACATTTGTTTGACCTAATCCAGGCATTCCTCTCTAATCGCACATTCAAGTTAGTATTAAACGGACATGCCTCCCAAAACTACCATACGAACGCGGGTATTCCTCAAGGCACTATCCTAGGTCCTACGCTCTTTCTGATCTACATTAATGATCTTCCCGATGCTATAAGATCCCAAGTAGGTATGTATGCCGATGACACTACTGTTTACTCTCGCCCCGATCAAAAATCTGGTGTGGGCGACAAAGCGAACCTCGCTGCCTAGCTTGAGAAGGACCTCTAATCCGTAGTGGAATAGGGTAAAAAATGGCTCGTAAATTTTAATGCTTCCAAAACGAAGCTTCCATCAATTAAACATCAGCGACAATTGCTCCTACCGCCCATTAGCATGGAACAGGCTTGCCTCTCTGAGAGTAGAACACTACGCTTTCCTTGCCCTTACACTTTTAGCGGACCTCAAATAGAATGACTATATCGAATCCATTGCTAAATCCGCTTCTATGAAAGTCAGTTTTCTGTACAAGGCCCGGAAATTTTTCCGTCTGAATCCATCCTGCACATATATAAATCTACCATCCGCCCGTATATTGAATACTGATGCCACATCTGGTCGGGTGCCCTTGCTATTTTCCTCGGGTTTCTTGACAAAATACAACGGAGAATCTGTAGTGTGGTCGATACCGATTTGGCAGCCCGGCTGCAGTCACTCTCTCAGCGGCGTGATGTGGCGTCCCTGTGCCTCTTCTATAAATACTTTCATGGCTTCTGCTCCGATGAATTTAAATCACTGGTGCCTCCTAGTTATGAATTTGCACGAGATACTAGATTAGCAACTAGGTCCCACTCTTTTACAGTGAATCAGATAAGATGCAACCGCAATTTTTACTCTAACAACTTCTTTTCTTGCACTACTCGCCTGTGGAATTTCCTTTAATATACTTGCTTCCCCGACAGCTACAATCTCCAGGAATTTAAATATAAGGTCAACAGACACCTCTTATCACACTAACTCGCATCCATTCTCTCAAACACCCGTCTCCTTCCGACATTTCCTATAACTGACTACTCTTTCTCATCACTTTCCTGTATGTAACCCCCTGCGCAATAGTGGCAGTGGAATATCTTGCTTGCGGTGAAACGATTAAAAAAAATATTTT
The DNA here is from genome assembly GCA_037127315.1 of Ascarosepion bandense. Classification (NCBI taxonomy): domain Eukaryota; kingdom Metazoa; phylum Mollusca; class Cephalopoda; order Sepiida; family Sepiidae; genus Ascarosepion; species Ascarosepion bandense. The sequence goes on from JBBBDQ010001522.1 coordinate 4,243,335, forward strand.
TATTGGATATAATATGTGTAAAGATATGCATATGTGTGTGTTTATGTCATATAGGCTTAAATCTATTGTGCGATAGGTAAATTATCGCCATTTTCTATTATTCATTTTGCGCATGTTTGTTATTTTTAATTATTTTATCGATTGTACAGTATTTTACTAACACTGGTCACCGTCCGTGCCAAAACAAAAAAACCGCATGATGAAATTTAGTCAGAAATTTGGAAATGGTATGTTGTATCTATTGGCGTTCATTCCAGAAGCTATACTGTGAATATATCATGGTGCTTAGGTGTCAAACAGCGGAAAATACAGAGCATTTCAAAAGAGTCTAATGGTGATTATAAAGGCGATTTCTAACCATTGAATGTCATGGAAAACGTTATGCTTCCGTTAATTCTCCGACAGGACTCAAGACTCAAAATGGAAATCTACATTAAAAGCCTTGATGAAGTAGTGATGAAGTGGGTCAAGTGCGGCTGCGGGAAGACCCTTAAAAAACAAATTTAGAGTTTCAGTGAAGCATGCTCTCAGGAGTTTGTTTAACAACTTAACAGTGAAATCGTGAGAGCATCAACCAAATTATGGCAGCTCTACTGTTTACTTTGCCTGATCAGATCTATACAAAGATAAAGTATTGCTAGAGGAGATAGATGTTTTCTGAATCGAAACAATGAACTGATATTTTACTCACCATCTTCAGCTATGATACAAACGTACAAATTTTATTTAAGGTTGGAAATAATATTTAGTAGTTACTATCAGCAACATCTCTCAATAGCAAAGTTGGTCAACTTCAGCTACATCTCTCATTAACACAGGTGGTCAACTTCAGCTACATCTCTCACTAACACAGGTGGTCAACTTCAGCTACATCTCTCACTAACACAGGTGGTCAACTTCAGCTACATCTCTCACTAACACAGGTGGTCAACTTCAGCTACATCTCTCACTAACACAGGTGGTCAACTTCAGCTACATCTCTCACTAACACAGGTGGTCAACTTCAGCTACATCTCTCACTAACACAGGTGGTCAACTTCAGCTATATTTCTCGCTAACACAAGTTCGTCAACATTAACTACAGCTATCGCTAAAACAGGGGGTCAGTTTTAACTACAACTCACGCTAAAATAGCAGGTCAACTTCATCTACATCTCTCGTTAATACAAGTGGTCAACTTTAGCTACATCTCTCGCTAAAACAGGTGATCAAATTTAACTACATCTATCGCTAAAACAGGTGGTCAACTTTAACTACATCTCTCGTTAATACAAGTTGTCAACTTTAGCTACATATCTTGCTAAAACAGGTGATCAAATTTAACTACATCTATCGCTAAAACAGGTGGTCAACTTTAACTACATATCTCGCTTATACAGATTATTAACTTTAACAACATCTCTTGCTAATACAGGTGGTTAACTTTAGCTACATCTCTCGGTAATAGAGGTGAGTAACTTTAGCAACATCTCTCGTAAAGCAGGTGATTAATTTAGCAAAATCTCTCGCTAATACAGGTGATTCATTTAAACTGCATCTCTCTCTAATACAGGTTATTAACATTAGCAACATCCCTCGCTAATACACAGTGATTAACTTTAGCTACATCTCTCCCTAATACAGTTGATTAATTTTAGCTACATCCCTCGCTAATATAGGTGATTAACTTTAACTACATCTCTCACTTATACAGGTGATTAACTTTAGCTACATCTCTCACTTATACAGGTTATTAACTTTAGCTACATCTCTCACTTATACAGGTGATTAACTTAACTACATCTCTCCTAATACAGGTGATTAACTTTAGCTAAATCCCTCGCTAATATAGTTGATTAACTTTAGCTACATCTCTCATTAACGCAAGTGGTTAACTTAAGCTATATCTCTCAATAATATTAGTTAATCAACCGTTATTTTGTAAAGATTATTTATATAGATGAATTTGATGGGTGCTAGTATATGATTCACTCACTCTTTGTAATTTATTCTCTCTTTATTATATAGGAATAGGTAATTTTATATCATTAGCTTATTATTACTTGTAAAAAACAATGTTATTTCTGTCAGCGATGTTGGTTAGAATTATTCTTAATGTTTAAAATATTTTATTCAAACATGATAACCTAAAATGTAATTCTTTGTGTTTATTTCAGTTTTGTTAAATTGAATCCGGATTTTGGTTAACACCACAGACGAATGTTGAAAAAGTATTTATTTAACAAGAATGAATATTTTTTATTAGTATATATAATAATATGATGAATATTGTATACAAGAAGCATTATTCTTGAAAGCATTCGCATAAAATCGAGTAAAAAATTATTTGTCAGATTGCGAACCAATTTATTTCATCTTGAATCTAAAAAAAATGTAATCTTCTAGCTGATTTGTATTTATGTGAGTGTTGATAAAATTTTGAAATCTACTAAAGTTAGGATTATATATATATATATATATATATATATATATAGTCATCTGCAGACAGATCTGTTTCGCTTTATCACCGCTCATCAGTAGGGTTAGACAGCCGATTGATTTTTACCCAGGATTGAAACCCGACCGAATTGCCGTCAGTCGGTGATTCTACCTCTGAACTACGGGCGCTCGGTAGAAGGAGGCAAACTTTTTAGCGTTTATATTATCGTTATACATGCCCAATAGCTGAGTGTGTTTTAATTAATTGCTGAATGAACGATGCGTAAATGCCAGAGTAGCTACTCTTTTTCAAAGTCTACCATAGTGAAAATAAAACCGTGCAATATAGCATTTTGTATGGATAGAAATTTACCCAAATTGGCTACTCATTGAAGAAGTTTGTTGACTCTAATCAAGTTTCTCAACATGATATAGTGATCAGCATGGCCAATTTAAAAAGAACAATTAATTATTTGTGTACTTACCCATGATGAAAACTTGAAAAATGTTATTCCTCTGCGTGATGCTCCAGGTGCTGACAGTAAAACCTTCATAATAAATACAACATAGAGGCCCGTTAGGGAACTAATGACAGCTTTTTCGATGGTATGCGTCCTCAATAATACAATCAAGCAACTCTATTGAAGTAATCTTTAACTATTATGCTTTTCTTGTTGCTTTATGCGAGCAAACTCAGCAGAGAGCGATCAGAACTTTGAACTCAAAGGCAGTTTCTAGAAACTTGTTATTCTTCATCAGCCGTTATCTCAGGAATGATCCGCTGTCCATACTCTTCTCGTTCGCTCGGCTGGGATAATCATTTCATTGAATGTCAGATCAAAAAAAGAAAGAGATAGCCGCCTAATGAAAGTAAACAGTACATTATGTAGATTATGCAAAAAATGTCTCGAACAACAAACACCTCAAAACAAAAATAGAAAATCAAACACCAACTTCAGTACGTACAGAGCCATTGTACTGACTAATTCCTAGTCCTACATCAACATTCTTCAGCAAATACGATTACATGATATGTTCTGACGGCTATGCTTCTAAATCATTAAGATTTACAGAAGAGTGGCTTCCAGGTCCCACAGTTTTACAGTTAAAATTGTTAAATATACCTCCACTTCTATTCCAACGGTTTCTTTTCCCGCACTTCCCATCTGTAGAACTCCCTTCCGTTTACTGCTTTCCTGAAAGCTACTGTCTCGTAAAGTTTAAATACAACCTCAGTTGCCATCTTCTATCTTCTTAAATCCCGTTTATCTTTCCTCGACACTCCCTATCTGTCATGGTGGCATCACCCATTACAACGGATTGAACTCTTCCTACAACTACATATACTTCCCCTCACAAGTGGGGTAGATCAAGAGCTCAGAGAACTCAGAGAGTGAGAGATCCGCAGGAGATCAGCATAAGCAGACCAGCTGAGAGCGATAGGCAGAGATAACCAAGACAGCTACCGTATGACCATTGCGAGTCCCGAATTATTGTATTACTTCCTAACCTGTATTTATTTGTTCTACTAACAGAGTTCTACATATTGTATTTTGCTGTGTTAATAAATATTCGTTATTTCCTATTTTGGTGTTTGTATTATTTTCTTGCTGGACTCTTAACCGGGTCCACGATACTATCAAAAGCCTTTTCTTTCATTTTCACTCTGTGTGTATCCCTGCAAATTACTAACATTCCTGCATTAATTGGGATGAAATAAGAATTACTTGGGCTTCATTTACTGACCGACAAGTGTTTGACAAAATCTGAATGAATTTCAATGTATTTATCAGCTCTTTGAAGAAATAAATCTTTTGTAGAGGATTTAGTTATCTGGTCATAAGTAGTAACAAATCAATAAAACTATTGAAATCAAAACTGCAGTGAAATAATTTAATTCAATGCATATTTTATTAAACAATTACCATATTTTTCATTCAAATAAATTCGCCATTTAAATTAGAATAATTTGTTACTGCCATTAGAAAACAAAGAATAAACTTCCGGTATGTTGTTATTAGGAAAATGCAAACATTTCTAATATATAAAATGAAATAGGCTTACGTCAACATTACGTTGGAAGATTGGTTCGCGTCCAATCGCCAAAGTTAAGCAACGTCGAGCATGGTTAGTACCTAGATTGGTGATTACTTGGGAATATCAGATGCAGTAAGATTCGGTGTTCGGTTGATGAAAAGGAATATGAAGTGTTAAAGGGGGTGTCAAGTTTCGATTCCTGTTCGGTTCGTTATGTTTCCTTACAAGAATGGTATGGATCTTCATCTTCTCCCTCCACTTATAGGTTCCTAATTAAAACTTGAATTACCATTCTGACGAATCTGAAATATTTTCTGGTTTTAAACAAAAAATGAACTTAAATGCGAATATCTTACTGATAACCATCTAGTTATAATTCTATAAATTATAGTTTAGCTTGTTTGCCCCAACCAAAGATTGTGATAAAAGGTCATGTGACACAATATAAGGTAACATTTCAATACTAATAATATTCGATAATATAATAAACCATGGAATCCACTTTCATGAACAAAAAAGGAATATTCACCAATTGGGTACTTCATTTGAGGAACAGCTAATACACGACAAATTCTCTGCATATTTTAGCAAAACATAGAATTCCCTAGAATTATTTAAGTTTTAAACGTTTTCTTTTATATCGTTTTTACTTTAACTTAAAGATAATTTTCCGTTAGCGGTTTAGGTTGATCGTTACATTACAATTCTACGTCATGGCAATTTGAATACCAAGACCTCAACTCATTTTGGTTTCCCTGTGTGATAATATATGAATTAAATGCAATACATTTTGTGATCAACCGTAACAAAAATTGATAGAAGAATTATTGAATAAATTCCTTTCTTTGGGCATACTCTGATTCAGAAATTAATATATTTTATGGAAGAGATATTATGAAATCGACATTGATATCAGGAAATATTAAAGTAAATGAAATTTGAAATAAGTGATAATTGATTAAATGTGTGTGAATAGTTTGAAAGATATATTGGAAAGAAGTGAGACGTATTTGTGAAATGGGACACGACAAAGCGCTGAAGATTTCAAATAAGAGTAACGTGAAAGGTAAAACATTTAAAGATTCAATATCTGTTTGTGCTAATTCATAGAAATGAAACTTCACGATGAATATTTGGGGCTAAGCAAAACTTGTTGGTGGAGATAATATTTCTTGATGAAGCAATTTGAGTTGAAGAGATGAAATTGTTCAATTGGCGACAATCCTATACTATATGCTTGAAGCAAATTACACGTCACTAGCATTAATATGGCTACCAACTCGTTTGTAAAATTAAGTCGCAATTTTTATGCAATCTAAAAATGAATGCGTTCAACGTATGCGTCTTAATTATAGATTAATTTGAAGCGCAATTATTTATGATTTTATATTTGCTATCCTGAAGTTAACTGTGATTCGACATAGTCATAATCTCTTTTCTGTGGGTTCATACAACAACCCATTTTGGAACGGTCAGCTCTGCTTGACATTGCATGCAGTGAAAATTATATTTAATCATATCGAAAATTGATTTAAATATTATTTCCTGGATGCATATTTTGGTTGCAAAATTATTTTGGAGGCGATATTTTTTAGAACGAGAGGTTCTTTTTGAAAGTGACATTGATTTCGAAAACGATGTGTGTAAATTGAAACTGATAATTTATGCATTTGAATTTTATATAATAATTTATAATAATTTATATAATTAAAATTGATAATTTATATAACTGAAATTTCTATAATAATTTATAATAATTTATATAATTGAAATTG